>APFE030676641.1:0-13846 GCA_000404065.3 Pinus taeda | reverse complement strand
TATATGGATCCCTCATCCTAGAGACCCAAAGGCTGGAACCTTGTATTTTGTAAGGAAGTGTTGTTGGCTTCTTTGTGGAACATTATAGTGTTGGGTTATCTAAGCTTTTCATGAGGTGAAGAAGGGATTTCATGTTGGGAGGATGACATTGGGTCAAATCAATGTGTTGTAATACTCTCTTCTATTCTTTCTATCAATAAAGCAATTTAATTTTCCTCCACATTCTTGTATGTCTAAGTTGATATATGCATTTGTGTGGTCAATATATATCTTTTCCTATATTGTTTATGATTGTAGATCTCTGTGCTTTGATGGTATCATGCTGCTTTGACTCTACAGGTGTTCTTTGAAGCGGGACAAGCGAGGAAGGAGCGGCAAGGATCTGTCAGAGGGGAGGGGAAACAAGCAAGGAGCCAAGTGAGGACTGAGGTTGGTACTCTCTACTTCTGTCTCATCTACTTCTCATAAAGGAAAATGCAAGTAACTTTAGTTTGTTTGTTTCTAAGATAGCTACTTTTGTTAGTGGGACTAGAAGCTCTGAATGGACACTAGATTTTTTGATAACAAAATGGTGACTCCACTGGGGAGCGAGTAGCTTGTTTGCTTGTTTATATTTGTTTTCTTTATAAACTACAGATGGAGCCTGAAGTCAAGCCAGCTAGCCTTCGAACTTCTTTTGCTATGCAACTGCAAAGTAGATCAGTGTTGCTTCAGTCCATCTTCGGTTTTTGTTTATAAACTGAACAATTGATTTGCAAACATCCTAATTTCCCTGTTGATAGCTCAAGTAACCTCATTAGATCAGCCCCTATGATTTGTATTTACTGACTATCATTACCTCAGCCTAAATCCCTAAACTGAGCTGCAAACTGTGACCAAAAACCAAGTAAAAGTCTCGTCCCTGGACCATCGCACTATCTCCTTTTGACAATATGGATGCATCGCACCTCCTGTGTGCAGTAGGTGAGATGCATCCCTGTTTCCCTTTGTAACAGGTGTGATGATAAGATAAGACTGTTTTTGCCTTCATATTTTGGTTTTTCTTCACACTCTTCAGCTTTATTCAAGAGTTTTGCTATCTGTGATCAGTATACTACTGTTGAAACTCCCTTCCTTTGCATTATTTTTCCTCCATTGTACAAAGAGCTGTGAATGTTTTTATGTATTTTTTGTCATTTACAGCTCTCCTTTATAAAGAAGTAGCTTAATTGAACTATCGTCTTTTGATTTGGAACTGTCGCAAGTGTCGTTTTTAGTCAAAGAAAAGAATCCTACTCTTTTTTTATGGTTGATTACACTGTCAATCTTGTATTTGATCTGAATTGATAGTATTTCAAGTGTCGAAAGAATTTTTCGAATTGAAGCTAAAAGTGTTGTCATTGTCTTCCTTTTGTATTTTGAAGAGAAAATTGTTAGTATTGTCGCTTCGAAAGGAAAGATAATTCAAATTTGTACTTAGCATTCTTTTTGTCATTAACACATTAAGAAAGCATAAAACAAATATATGCATGTGCATTTGCATTTAGACTGCTTGTTGATTTTAATTTAGGACAATGTATCTAGTGTGTGCTCTCTGCTCTATGTTAAAAGAATCTCACTTCTCTTTTCTTAGTAGCTAGGATTTTCATTGCAAAAAGAAGAGTAAACAATTGTTTATCATCTTAGATTGAATTTTTAGGAATTGTATATCTACATCACGTGGTGAAACTTAAAGGCAAAATTCTTAAGAAAGGTCAACTGTAAAATAAATTCAATGAACATCAAAACGCTTTGGAACCTAACAGACAACATTTAGAAGTCTAAGCTAGAGATGTATTCCGATGTCGTAAAGCCTGGTAACTATCGCTTTCATCGTAGGTTGGGTGATTCCTCCTCCTTGAGACAACAAGTGCCAGTATGGACTTGTGCTCCCACATACTGTCGAGTATATACTGGGAGACCACAATAGGCTATATCTTGTATCCTTAGGAAGGCGTCTCTGTCGCCCTATCGATCGCAATGCACTGAACATAGCATGCAGGAATATTGACTGTCGTACCGTAAAAAGTATTCTCTAGTTTTGTGATTTGTTTGGTAATCCCTCTGTCTAGACTTCCAGAGTAGTCTCTTTTGATCCTTTTCAGAATCCTTAAAAGAAAAGGTCCATCAGAGAACTTGTCACTTCAAGCTCATTAAAAATCGAAGGTGACTAGAGTTATCTTTAGCTTTTTCTCAACTCTTAAAAATTGGAAAAGCAAGTTGTGTCAAAGCCTCATAAAATTTATTTTAATCAGAATAACGTCATTGTTCCCTTGTTAGTCTCAGGTTGAGAAAATGGAGTCCAACAATTGAGGGTTTCCCCTTGGTGGAAATCCTAGTCCTTTCTCCTCTTGGGGAGATGTTGGTGCACCTCATATGCCCACATTGTCCCTTCCAGGACTGACAATTGGCCTGCCAGTATGGCTCTTCTCGACGTCTTTCATTCAAAGCACTGTGATTCCTCAGCAATCAAATCAGTAACCAGATGATACTAAAGTTACCCTCCAACCTTCTACTTCATTATTTTCTCCCTCTCGTCCTTCCTCTTCACTTGGTAAAGTTGGTAAAATTAAAAACCAAGTAACTAAGAAGAAGAAGAAAGGGAAGGAGAAGAAGAAAAAGGAGCCAACAATGAAAGGGGGCAATCTTGCATCATCTAGCGAAAATCCACACACTGCACCATCCAAACCTAAATCTCCATGTGTCATTTGCAAAGGAGACCACTATCATCGAGAATGTCCTTGCATCTTGCGGATCTTAAGGGACTGGTCTCCCCACTTGCACAATCTGGTGTCCTCAACCTTTCATGATCATGTTGAGAATATGCCATCGACTAGTGAAAACGAAGTCACTGGACAAAAAGGAAGATCTAAAATTCCTTATATATTGTGTGAAGGAAATCATGCCATCCACTCTTGTCCCTTCCTAGATGAAGCTAAAAGAGTCTTGGATAACCATCCTGCTTCACTGCTACTAGTTCCTCCTGGATACAAGAAACTTTTGCCGAGTCCATTTCTAGCTGAAAATCTGATTGACACACCTTTGTGGTTGGTCAAAGCATCTATCATTGAAGATAAACCCTCTGAGTCCACACTGGACCAAAGTCAACAGGTCGAGATGGCAGTCAACCTAGTTTTGTCTTCAGAAGGTCCACCTTCAGATGATACAGTCACCAAGGAGAATTACAAGGACACCATTCAAATTATCTTCGTAAAAATAGACTCTGATGAACATGGGGACAATCTACCCATTCCTTTACTGTAGGAAGGAAGTTCATCTAAGACATATTCGACCATTTATTCGGTCCCACCTCCAAGCAACCTACTCATTTCCTTCGATTGGAATCTACTAGGTAGACCCCGTCTACCATCTAATGTACCATTCTGAATCATAGTACAAGCTTACAAAATGGTCATGGTCGGTATTATCATAGATGAAGGGGATTCTATGAGTATCCTTTTCTCAACTTCTTGGAAAGCACTTGGTTGACCATCGCTTATACCTGAGATGTGAAATATGACAGGCTTCGACAAAGGAACGAGTCAATCGTTAGGGATCCTTCCAAATTTTCCTATAACTTTGAGAGGGAAAACCATTTATCTGAATGTAATGGTAGTCCAAGGACCTTTAGATTACTATCTACTCCTTGGGCGTGACTACGTTTATAGCATGGGATCCATTGTCTCCTCACTCTTTCGAGTGATGTGTTTTCCACATGAAGACAGAGTGGTCCAGCTTGTAGACCAACTTTCATTCCCTAGCTCACACATAGCTAATATTAAAATTTTGTCCCTAACTGGTCCTTTTACGGAAGGAATGTCTCCTCAATCTCCAGTCCATCCACCGAATGAGCGCGAGTGATTCTGCGATTGTGACTGAAACACAGGGGGCATGCACCCTGGTTTGCTTTGGCAGGAAAACTTCAGGTATAGGGTAGGTTTCCGCGGAGGATATATGACTAGTCTAACACACCCATCTGTTTAGGAAATGTTGGGTATATAATCAAAGTCGCACATTGACTAGAAGTGGGGAGGATCATGGGTATATAAGGATGGACAAATATCTCCATTGGTATGAGGCCATTTGGGGGTAAGTCCAAAGGGAAATCCATGAGGAATTAGGCCCAAAGTGGACAATATCATACCATTGTGGAGATATGTGGTGTCGAGAGTCCTTACAAGTGGTATCAGAGCCATGCCCCAAAGTTAGCGAAGTGGATCAATCCTCGGAATTCTGAATGGAGGTGGTGGGCCCCGGTAATATCAGGATGGGATCCATGGATGAGCTTAGTTAGACAGGTGGTGTGTTCCAGATTCTTCATGGACATGTCCTGGTCCCAACACGGTGAAGAGGAGTTGACCTGGGATAGAGCAGGCTCTCGGGGCAAGTGGCACTCCATGTAAGGCGTGTGCTTCCAACGCATTGGAGCGGAGAATCCTGGTTGGTAGAGAGTGGACGGGTGGATAAGCATTTGAGGGGAGGCTCGATGGTACTTTGTTCGAGGGGAGGATTGTTGGGTATACGACCAAAGTCCCACATTGACCAGAAGTGGGGAGGATCATGGGTATATAAGGATGGACAAATATCTCCATTGTTATGAGGCCTTTTGGGGGTAAGTCCAAAAGCAAATCCATGAGGGCTTAGGCCCAAAGTGGACAATATCATACAATTGTGGAGATATGTGGTGTCCAGAGTCCTTACAGGAAAATGGGATTAGACTGGAATAAGATACCTCCATCAGAAGGTATGCCCTTCTTGACATAGCAAGTGTTTTTTCTGCAAATTGAAGGTAACCTGGAAACTCTACTTCGCTATACCTAGGGGCATGCAAACCTTTTGTACGCAAGTGAAAAATGACCAGCGTAACTCTAACCCCATAGTTTTTCTGACCTCAGTCGCTTAAGTTAGGTGATTGGTCGGATCGACCATTCACCTTTGCAAGGGCCAAATGGAACTGGCAAAGTAAAGGAAGAGTTTTCCTACCTAACCCCAGTAGTTAGTTAACCCCTAGGACAGTAGTTGGTCATTCCTAGCTTGCATCCGAAAGGCAGCGGAGCAAAGTTTTGAATGCTGCAAACTCCCTAAAAGATGAACCTATTGATGAGACATCCTTATTATACAACTAGCACAAGTAGTTTTACGGGAAGTTCAAGCTCGTTAAAAAATAAACCTAGCAATGAGCATATGTTCCACCAGATTTTAAGCTCATTAAAAAATGAACCCACCTCTGGTAAACAACCATTGCGAACGCATTATCATCAACTTTTGAGCCCTCGTCGAGTTCTTACCATCACCTCCACTCTGATTTAGCTGATCATACACCTCCATTTGATTGTTTACTCCTTTTGAGGAACAACTACTACGAGTGATTATTTTATCCATCCTCTTTACACTTCCATGATTGGAAAGTTCCAACCCTTACCTGGAACCAGCTGCTACCCGAAAATATCACTCATTCCTCAAAGACGAGTCTCCTTTAAGCTCTTTTCATTTGACTCATAAAATGCGAAAATATTGTCGAGCAATTGGCCTCTCCAGCTTGTTAAAGTGATCAGAAGTGCTATCCCTCGTCTAGATTTTAATCTTTTTGGACTTGAGGGATCATTACACAAAAATATTGAGAACTTGTCTTGTTTAGCTCATTAAAACTATAGAAAATTCATACCTTCCGTATTATTTTACACTTTTTCAGACTTAAGGGATTACATTACAAAAAAGGAATACTGGAGTTTGCTTTCCATCCCTTTTCAGACTCTCTAATATTGAAAAATGACCGATTTATCTTTGTCATTAAACTCGTTAAAACCAATAGCAAAAAACTTGTCCATGCAGACAAGAACGAGTTTCATTGTCACTAGGCTCGTTAAAACATAGCGATGAGTTTGCTCGAAGGGAAAATTATAGAACAAGCATATGTTATCCTCCTCAAGATTGACAAAAATAAAGAGGTACTGGTCAGCAATGACTGGGGAAAAATTGGGAAGAAAACTTGAAGAAACTTTATTGGTAGCAAGTCGCTCTTGAACATGACACTTTCACTCCATCACCATGATTGAGTCGGGTTAGGTTATTTCATTTACCAGTCATATCACCATTGGTCCACCGTACCATCCACTTTTGGGGTTAATGCTACCAATCCATTCCACTGTCACCAATATGTTCAAGAAAATTCGCTCAGAGAATTCACCAACCCAGCTTGTGTCTCATTCGATGCAATACCTTCACGTTTCATTCCTTCATGACCACCACCCTAAACACTGTATCATCAGATCATTTTCACCTCCACAAAATAATTTTCTCTTTCCATGTTGTAGATGTGGTATTCATTAATTCCCTCCTATGATGGGTCACTTCTTGTCGACATCAGCTCATTATCCAAGAAGTTGACCTAGGAACAACCCTTTCAGTACTTTAAAGCTGCATGCCTCAATGGCAACTTTCTCAGTTCCGACAACAGGTTTACATCAATGGCCTTTGACCAAAAGATTTTGTGTGCTGTTCGACACGAAGTCCCATTTTCATACCACGTGAATTGTACTATCATACCTTGAGGGTCATTATCATTATCGGTGATTCGTTTCATGCCTGTTAAAAACTTACATCATTGGCTAGTAATCAGGCGGTGTCTTTCCATATTCGACTCCAGAACATCTTTTCACATGAATCAACTTGTACTTTAGGAGAAGATTGAACGCGTTTTAAGACCTCGGATCTAGTTTCATCCATCTGGGCTGTGATATATTCAGAAAAATAAAGATAACAAATGTACATCATTACTGCATAGATAATCATCCAAGCCAAAGGATGATCGCTCTGCTAGAATCATCTGTCTGCCACATAGATGGTTATCTGTCCAATGTACATGAGAATGAAGTTATAAAGTTGAGCATGGGAATGCCCACCTCACCTAGATCATGAAAATATTATGAAGATAATGTATTGTATTGTATCTTATTCAGGTCACCTCCCAGTTCAAAAAACCTTGGATCCTCATGATAAATCATTTCACCTGACATGAAAAAGATTTACAACCTCTTGCTTTAGGGGGCAACTGTTATAGACATATTTCGGCACTGCAACCCCAATCACATATTTCCATAAACCAAGGGGCTTCTAAGTCCCTAAAAGTGTTGTTTCATACCCTAAAGGAGCAAGGTCAGCTGATTACATCATCTCCCAGAAGTTCTCCATGAGAAACTGCTTAGAACTGGTCAAAACTGGACCATCCAGACAACTCAGTGCTCAGGGTGCGATGCATCTCACTTGCCACATGCAAAAAGTGCAATGCATAGTGAAAAGCCCTTTTGTGGGGTGCGATGAGGGAGAGAAAACAAATGGAAGAAGCAGTTGGCTAGGTGGAAACCAAGAGAATCTTCTAGAAACTGCCCATTTGACACTTTCCTATCTGAATTCACCTAGGGATGAGTAAGAGATCATGAATCTCCAAGTGGAACCAAGAACTATGAGATAGAGGACACTAATAAAAATCCTAGAAGCTAACTCACCCACCTGCAAACATCTATATATGGATCCCTCATCCCAGAGATCCAAAGGTTGGAATCTTGTATTTTGTAATGAAGTGCTATTGGCTTCCTTGTGGAACATCATAGTGTTGGGTCATATAAGCTTTTCATGAGGTGAAGAAGGGCTTTCATTCTGGGAGGATGACACTGGGTCAGATCAATGGGTTGTAATCCTCTCTTCTATTCTTTCTATCAATAAAGCTATTTGAGTTTTCCTCCACATTCTTCTATGTTTGAGTTGATATATGAATTTGTGTGGTCAATATATATCTGGTCCTATATTGTTTATGATTATAGATCTCTTTGCTTTGATGGTTTCATGCTGCCTTGACTCTACATGTGTTCTTTGAAGTGGGACAAGCGAGGAAGGAGCGGCAAAGATCTGTCGGAGGGGAGAGGAAACAAGCAAGAGGCCAAGCGAATATTGAGGTTGGTACTCCTCGCTTCTCTCTCATCTACTTCTCATAAAGGAAAACACAAGTAAATTTAGTTTGTTTGATTCTAAGATAGGTACCCGTCATAGTGGGACTAGCATCTCTGAATGGACACTAGATTTCCGGATAACAGGCATGTTTCTCTATTTGAAATGGTTGTTGCAAGTCCGGTATGGGAGAACTCGTGCAGAGTAGAGGTGATGCTTCAACTCAGAAAAATTCATTCTCTTGGGATTCACATCAAAAGAACTTTTCTTTTTTCTCCTCCCTTGGTGACTCAACTCAATGACCAAGTGATATGAGAGAATCCCAACACAAACCTGTGGTAGAAGTTGGTAAGAACTAGAAAGCTATGTAACTCTCTTAGAGTGCTTGTGGTTGTCCAATCCTAAATGACTTGTATCTTAGGTGAGTCCACATGCACACCCAACTCATCAATGATGTACCTGAGATATTGAACCTGAATCATACCAAAAGTGCATTTCTCCAATTTTCACACAACTTTTGTTTTCGGTGGCTTTGGAGGATGTGTCCAATATGGTGGAGGTTTTATTCTAAACAATAACTAAAGATCATAATTTCATCCAAATACACCAACAAAAATTAGTTGGTGAAAGGTCACAAGATGTCATCCATGAGCCAAATAAAGGTTGCGGGGGAATTTGTTAGCCTCAAAGGCATGACGAGCCATTCAAAAAGGCCTCTTGGGATTTGAAGGAAGTATTCCACACATTGGAGGGTTAGATCTATACTTGGCGATAAATGGACTTCAAGTCAATCTTGTTGAAATATTTGGTCCCCTTAAGCTAGTCCAAAAGGTCATCAATGTGTGGGATGGGATATCTATTCGAGACAGTGATCTTGTTCAACAACTAATAGTCAATACAGAGTCTCCAGGTCCCATCCTTCTTCTGTACTTGGGCTAATGTGCTCTTTTTACAAAAGATCTTGAATTTTCCTCTTGATTTAATCATTCTCCATAACAGAGCATTGATAGATCAGTCCATTGGGTAGCGGTGCTTGGAAGAGAAAAGTTTGAATGATTTTGAATGATGCTTTGACTCACCAAGATCCCTTCATATTAAGGGGGGGAACGTTGGCACCTGATCTTTGGGATTAGGGAAATTATGTAAATATTGTAAATACAAAGATAAGGAAGGTGAAGAGACACTAGACTTTAAGATTCCAAGAGTCTCCCTTCAATGTGTTTATAAATTTATTTTTTTACATTTACTCTTATGGCATGTCTATATATCACTTTTATTTATAATATTTCCATTTAATGAACTTATGGCTTTGTACATGCATTCATGGAATATCAAAAAATACTTCTAATTTTACTAGAACATAAATGACTCTCAAAATAGATTTCTTAATTATTTTCAGTAAATCCTTTTATTAATAAATGACATTATAATATTGACTATATTTCTTATTTTTATCAAAATCTTATTTTATACTTTTCACTATAAAGACTCTCATATATATATTATATTATATTTATCTTTTATAATTTAAAATATATTTTTATAAAGAAACATACTAAAATATTCCCTCAGATTTGGGTGTGAGTTCGACAACACAAGCCTTCAATAACTTTAATTAATCTAGCACATAAACCTAAGTTTGGATTTGAACGACACATCTCGCTCGCATTCCACCATTTCTCAAGTATGGATCATGGTGGTGGTGGTGGTGGTGGTTGTCTAGCCACCCTCATTTCTTATTAAAATATCATGGGATTTCAATATGGCTATCAAATCCTCGAGTTGGGTGAATGTGGTTACTATACTTAGCTTCACATATTTTCATATGTCTTATCTACAACATGTGCAAGCTAGCACCCTTCATGGCATGTGTAAGGAGATGAAAATTTTGATTGCAATATTCCACACTATTTCAAAATAATGGTGGAAGATGTTGAAGCATGCGAGTTAACCATCTAGGTTGACCATCTTTGGGTTATGCATGACCTCATGGAGATACATTACTAAGAAAAAGAAGATATGAATGTGCTGTTGAAAGGAATTTTGTTGGCCTTCCAATTCCATTTACATCATGAAAAGTAAGCTTACCATCATGTTTCTAAGCTCTTGGGTATGGAGCTTCAAGGTTAAGAGACTCCCTCAATCCTTTCGTTCTCCATTGCACACAAACGCTCCCCATGGAAAATTTTAACGATGGACAATTTTCTTGAAGTTTAAAAACATTGGCCAATCTGAGTAATCCGTAACATGCAAACTATAAAATGTTTATTGATATATTTGTAAAATTTTCAAATTTATAATTATTTTATATATAGTCTCTATATAATGTTGGCAATTTTTAAGGTAAAATAATTTTATATTCTAAAATTTGGCTGAATCCTCTTTGTCATAAAAAATGGAAATTGGCTAATTTTTTTTGTGGAAAAAACATGGAATATTAGCCCACTTGACGTACGTTAGCCCCAAAAACTTTTGATTCCCATGATAGCCGTAATATCCCCTAGCTATAATGATGTGAGTCACTCATTGAGAAGAAAGTTGTCTATGTTCGTTTAGTTCCCTCTACCAAAGGGAGCGGTCACAACAATGAGGTTAACAACTGAAGTGGCCAAGTCAACTCCTCTCTCCACTGGCACTCTAAGTTTTCAACTTCTTCCATCTAGTGAGCCTCCTACTGGATGATCCACACTACTACAAACCATGCCCCATGGTCCAGGAGGACCCTCTTGAGTGTTATCTCGAGTTGTTGGTCTTCCAAGGTAGAATTTCTATATACCTTGAGTTCCTGGCCTTAGATATGATTTTGTATATTCTACTACACCTAGGAGGCTCTTTAGATTTTGCTCTCTGAGCTTAAATCTCCCCATAAATGTCTCCATCATATGCTTTCTTAGCTAGAGGGCCATGTTCATGGATAGTATCATTGACCTGTAATGCTTTGAAGAATGTACTTTCTGTGACTTTACTAAAATAGAAAGTCTCTTTAGTTACAATATATTATGCTAAATATTTAAAATTTTAAATAAAAAATATATATTAAATAATAATAAAAATTGAAAATCTTTATAGATCTACCTTAAATGGGATCTACCAAGCTTCTAGAGAGATCAATTCTAAAGTTAATATGGATATAAGACATTACTTTTTTACTCTTGCATTTCATCACCTTAAATGGGATCTACCAAGCTTCTAGAGAGATCAATTCTAAAGTTATTATGGATATAAGACGTTACTTTTTTACTCTTGCATTTCATAACATAATTTTTGAAGGTCTTGAATAAGCTTTATAATTATTTATCTAAAAAAATGGGTTTAATAAAAAAAGAATTATTACCATTTATCTAGCAAATGTGTTTAGTAAGATACATTTTTTTAACTACATTATGATTACAGATTTTTAATATTTGCTTAGAACTTTTTTAAACAATAGCATAACTTTATTGTGTCCCATTCTTGTTTAAAACATTCAAACTCCTTTAATAAAACACATATTTTTTAAGTAAATGTGTAACACTATGATTACACATTATTAATATTTACTTTGTTAATAAATATCATTAAATTTACGGTGTCCATTAGCGTGGGCCTGTTTAATATTCAACCAGGTAAATTGATCTCTCAATAAAATGGCAAAAACGATCTGCACGTGATTATTAGGCTTTACCATTTCAATGCCATGGACAATTACCTGTAATTTAGAGTGATGTGTGTGCGCCTATGGATACTGTTTTTGTGCCAATCTATTAAGCTTTACATTATTAAATGCCAACATTTTGGATCTTGTCAGTGGAAACCGTTTAATAAAACGCTTTGAATTTCTGTCTGTAACTCCTGAGTATTGCTGGTTAGACATTGTTTCTGTTGGAAGTATTATGACCCTAATTTATTTTAATTTATTCTATTGATTTTAAAGGGAAATGATTAAATTTTTTGGCATATTTCCAAAAAAAATAATTCAATTAACCGGTAGATTTAAATAAACAAATAGTCATATAAATTTTGTATTTCTATATAAATGAATATCTTTATTTTTAAAAGCATTGATAATTCATAATTAATATATTTATAAGTTTTAGATTTTTTATTTATTATTTAATTTAATATACACAAATTTAATTATATATAAATATACTAAAGAGAAAAAAATACTCTAAATAGTAAATGAATGAATACTCCACTAGTTGATGAACCTTTCAAATTGACCACATAGGCAAAGGTATGGAACAACATGAGGAGAAACTTTAAAATTAACCATTAAAATGATAATTTGAACGATCATATTAAAATTACCTTTAGTTTGGGATTACTGCATATAATTGTGTTAATTTTGTACATATAAAATTCTTTTTATTTTATGTAATATTATAATATGATTGCTTTATTTCATCCAATATTATAATATGACTTAGATAATAATATAAAGGGTTTTATTTTTTATTTTATACATTATTATTTTTAATTACAAATTTAAGTTAATTTAATTTGAATAGTTAATTTATTTTTTAAATTCATCAAAAATATAGAAAAAATAAAATTTTAGTAAATTAAATTAAATTATTATTAGTAAAATAATTAAAGGAAAATATGAATCACACTATTTCTCCTGTTCTCGGAAAAGAAATTTTTTAATAAAATAAGATTTTTGATTGTGAGAATAATTTTGGCAAAATCACATAGAGAATCATTTGTCGACACGTTTCAAACCAACTAGTGTAGTTCAACGTCATGACAAGTGTGTCCTGATAATGAACCACACTAAGGTTCGAAATGCCAACAAATGATTCTCTATGTGATTTTGCCGGAATTATTCTCACAACCAAGTATGGATCACATAAGTCTAAACCCTTTAATAAGATTTTTATTTTTTTTTGGACTTTTTTGTGTCTAAATCTTGATAAAAAAAAATTCGGGTGAAATAAAGATTTGTGTTATTTAAACTAGTTTTTTTTATTGTATATATAGGTTCAGCACCTAGAAAAAAACCTTATAGCACTTTCATTGCCTTTGCCTATTTCCATAGCCATAATATACCAAATGAACACCCACTAGGATGTTTTTTCCCAACATTCAACTTGCAATACTTGTCTGACGACCTTGGTCTTATATTTCTTTACATGAATTTTTATTCCAAGGTTGTTATAGAACCCTTCCCCATGGGGGAATATCATCCTCGGTGTTCAGTAACACCTATAATCTAACCAATCACTGGAAACAAAACATACTTCCTATAGAGATTTATAACATAGATCATTACAATATTTATAATGACCACCACTGAAAACATGGAAATCATATTGTTTACAGGAGATTTATAGCAAAAATCATTACAATATTTATAATAATAATCACATATACCCTTATACACATTTTCTTCGACCAACAAATAATCATACTGTTTATGGAGCTTTATAAATCCAACTCAATACAATATTTTCAATAATACACACTGTTGTGCAAGCTCCTCCCAGGGTCCAACAAGAGATTTCCTCTACTTTGACAAGCTCACCCACTTCCAATAAAGAGTTATTTTTGCGGACAAACCTAACCTCCCTAGGAGTCTAAGACTCTCTAGTGACAAACAAACCAAACAAGAGCAATCCTTCTCTAAACATACATTATTCTATGAGAAACCAAGTGTTTTCCGATCTTACTTTAGGTCCAACGCTTGTTGTAGCAGTCCAGCCTTGCTGATCCAGATGAGC
The DNA here is from genome assembly GCA_000404065.3 of Pinus taeda. NCBI lineage: Eukaryota > Viridiplantae > Streptophyta > Pinopsida > Pinales > Pinaceae > Pinus > Pinus taeda. The sequence goes on along the minus strand of APFE030676641.1, from coordinate 182 downwards.
TCCTCCTTCACTTTAAGACCTGCATACACTAACAAAGCAAACGATTACATAACACCTGAATATTCATCATAAAACAAAGCATATTCATCACATAGACCAGGGAGTACATGAAATAATTCGTTAACAACAAATCATTGAGAAGAATGGACTTATTTGTATTAAAGAAACAAAAAAGGAACCAT
>APFE030676638.1:56322-124376 GCA_000404065.3 Pinus taeda | reverse complement strand
GTAACTTACAATCTGACGGTCACGATATGTAGTGATCCGACGGTTCATTCTCTCCTCGGTATTACCGACACTTGATCCGTGGCTTGACACCCGATTGGTCCATGAATTCTATTTAAAGCGCATGGAGGGTCATTTGTAGGTTAACCGTGCATGAGAGAAGCTTATGTAAATTTTCATTCTTTTATTAATAAATTGCCTGTAGTAGCCACGTTGGCGCAGGCCGTGGACTGTTTCCCTCTCTGAGGGTTTTAACCACGTCAAAATACTGGTGTATTGATCTGTGATCTGTTTGTGAGCGGTGTCCTTTTGGTGTTCTGTCTGAGGAACTTACCCTGTAAATTCCTACATTTTCTCCCTTCCAAAGGGGTTTTGAGACAAAGAAACCTTAGAAGGCATTGAAGTAGGAAGGACAGAGAGGTGTTGGATATAAAAGAGACATATTTTGTGTTTCATCCAAGAAGAGTAGTTCACAATACCTATATATGCATTATGGTAGTAGTGAATATTGGATGATGGTGGAAAATAAAAAGTAAAATTGTTTGATTTGAATATTAATAAAAGCATCACCATATTATAGTATGATCTACAGATTGTATTTGTAGTGAGTCTATATGTCATACTTTTATTTGATGTAGTGCCTTGAAAATTTTGTACCTTGTATCCTCATGAGATCGAGTGTGTTGTATTTGTGTCTATGTAACATGAAAGGGGAATATCATTGTAAGACCTAGAGAGACATGCATACCCCTTTGTCATGGCTTATCTAATGAATTTGTCACTTGTCTAGTTTAGTTCAATAGTGTTTATTACAGATTTCTTTAACACTTAGAGGAGTAATGTAATATCCCTAGCCTAGGAACTTATGTTTGACATTTATAATTTAATAAGGTGAAATATTATGGTGATTAATGCATCAGAATTTATAATTATATCATTATTTACCATATTTAATGAATGAAGAATTCTTTAGGGTTATTGTATGGTTTACAACTACTAATAAGTGTTTTTATAGTTATATATACACTGACATCAAAGAGTAAGCACAAGGCTACACAGTTTCAACGAAATACAAATAATTATCTTTCCATGAGTTGTAGCATCAAAATCAGTTAGAGTTACAGAGTTCAAGTTTGAGCATCAAGATTCTGTTGGGATTACGATGAAAAGGCCAAAGTATGCACATTGTAATACACCAATGGCTTTTCACCCATAGTTATTCTCTATAATGAAGGTGTAGATGTCGTTAAGGTGGCTCCGTGATTGGCATTTTTGTTTAGCAACACTCACTTTATAGATACTATGCTCAAGAGGTAAGTACTTTTATCATAATTTTTGAAGGTAGAATTTTCATACGAAATATTTTAGATTAAAAGAAGAGAAATTGACTTGCTCTTGTTTTAAAAATATATATAATATTGCATATGCATACTCTGAAATTTTATGCATATAGATAAATCACGCTAGTTTTCTTAATAAAGAAAAGATGTTATTGCATGTAGATAAAGTTTATATATATGCAGCAATAAAATATAAGTAACCTTGCTTGTATATCTCTCTCTCTCTCTCTCTCTCTCTCTCTCTCTCTCTCTATATATATATATATATATATAACATTGCATATGCATTTTATGTAGGAAAATATAGGATGCATGATCTTTTCTTAAAAATGGATTTCGTACTACTGTATGAAATGATAAGAAATCCAAGTTATTTTCTTGAAAATGAATATAAATTATACAGGGTAATTTATGAAATATTTTCATGGGTGGTCAAAAATAAAAGAGAAAATTTAATTACTTTATTTTTCTTAGAAAATGAGATTTTCTTTTGAAATGAAAATAACCGCATTATGTGTTTATAAGATATATGTCTTTGTTGAGGAAAAGATAAGTAACTATGACTGTTTGGTTAATTAGAATAAATAAATCTTGTGTTGTTCTTGAAAATAACACAATGGTTTTATGCTTAGTCATGGTAAAATATTTCCATGGTGTTGGTAAAGATTAGTTATTAATAAATCCATGGAAAATATTCCCATGGATTCTCATGCGTAAGAGAGTTCTTTTGAAAATAGAATACCTAGTTATGAGAAAATATAATAATCTATGCATAGATCAAATGCACAGAGATAATATAAGTCATATGAATCTTCTTTGGAAAGAATATGCTTTTATTGTGTGTGAAAGATAAGTCAATAGTGTTAACTCCTTTGCAAGAGTTACATGTTTTGGTGGGTAAAAGCATAAATGATTTGTGTGTTATATATTGGATAGTTTGATTTAATTGCATGGTTTAATGCATAAAAGGTTAACATTATCATTATTCTAGTTCTTACGCCCAAAAGAAAGATTGATTATGATATTTTATTCAAAACAAATGCATGAGAAACTTGTTATGATACTTTCTTGAAAACAAATGAATGAGAACTTTGTACATTAAAAAATACAGAAACTATGTTGAGTTCTTGAAAATAACTCTGTGTTATTTGGACAACTAAACAGTCATTTTATTTGAAAAGAACACATATGCAAAAGCATAGAAACAATAGTTGATTACAAGCATGAAAATAAAACTATTGTGCTAGATCTTTTAAAGAGAAACATGGATTTGTAAAACTATTGTGTTAGATCTTTTAAAGAGAAACGTGGATTTGTGTGCATAAAAGAATAAGTATTATGTTAGATCCTAGAAAGTAAAACAAGTAATTACTTCAGTAAACGGACTAGCTTTCCTTTGTAAAATAAATATATCCACATTCATGAAATAATGACAGACACATTATTTTTATTTTAGAGCAATGCATGTCTTTTTGCATACAATATATTTTGTAAATAGCTCTATCTTGGGAAAAATACTTTTTAGAAAAGGGACTTGCATTTGCATGCATGATAATGATGTCTATCATGTTAGCTTTCCCTTAGAAGGGGGATGTATTTTTATGTATTATAATAATATCTATTGTATTGAAAAGATTACTTAGTTACATGCACAAATAAGAAGTTAAAGGGCTAGCTATCTTTGAATAAGTTTTTATCTAATTACATGCACGAAAAAAAAAACATAAGTTGCTAGTATCATTTAAATGAAATGGATGGTCACTGTGGTTTCCTTTGGATATGAACGTGTGCTAGTGCAAGAATGACCATAGCAACGTGGTAATTATTTTGACGTCTTTGATAATTATTTGTTTATACATGCACAATGTTGTTATAAGAAGCATGTTGTGATAATGTATTTACATCACATGTAGGCACATGAATATATGTTAAAATATCTCGTTAATATTTTATCTAATCATGTTACCAAAGCTTGTTGATGACAACAATGATAGGAAAGGATGGTGATTTGTGCAAAATATAAACTATGTTTAACATTGTGGTAGATAAAGAACTAATAGTCCATGCGGATGAGTATAAGCTTTAGGATAGTTCCCTGATGGAACAAGCATGCCACAAGGATATAGAGAGTGGTGGTTTGTGGGTAGATGGTTTCATGACAATTGTAATAACTTTTAGCTATGTGTGTTGTATTTTAATTTCATTCTAATATTTTATAAAAATGTTTAAGGGATGGATTTCCTTATAAACCATTGAGTGAGAGGTGAACACCCTCACAAGCATTTAATAATAAAATTAAATGTTTGATGGTTTTCACCTTGTGGGCTTTCTACGGTATATCGGTGATCCATGTCAACTTGATGATGTTGGTTCCTTCCCTTATGTGATGTTCATAATGTCAAGTATGTGATTAATTAATATGGCTAAGGGAGTCATGAAATAGAGTGAAGGTTACATCACACAGTTTATGTTCATATACTACAAGAATGGTTTTTTTTTTTCTAAATAAGACTGATCTATTAACAAAAAAGGAAGTAAAATTACGACGTGACGGAAGTCAAAAACACTGGCCTGAAAGAGAGGCAGAGAATATCAGTTATGCATATAGGGAGACTGCCCCATGACAGGGATCTCAGTCTTGAACCAGTTGTTAGAACCCACGCAGGGGAACAAGTGATGACCTTCTTGAGATTTTAGAGTTCACAAAAACTCACTAAAACTTGCAGATTGAACAAAAATTTGCAGGAATGAACCCACATAGCAGTTTCAACAGAAACGTGCCCAGTAGTATGGGCCGCAGAGCATGAAAACAAGGCAACAATTGATAAACTAATCATATGGAGGCTCTTCCTCTATTCTGCACCACCCGGTGTCCGGAATGTCCCTTGCGAGAGCAACTTCAAAATCAGAAGGACCTGGATCCACCGGCGCCATCACAATGTCAGGAGCATTACGAACATGTGCCTCCAGAACCTGCAAAGACATGCTACCAATCCCCCTCTGAAGAGACGGATTCCGAGCATAGACAGAGCCAAGGCCCTCCAAATGAGAGCTAGGCTCCCCCATTTGGGATTCCTCATGGAAGACCACCGAAATGTGAGCTGGAATTCTTGGGCAATTCAGAGAGTTGTTGAAAATAAAAATCACAGAGCCAAATGAGGGAGAAGACGTGGTGTTTAGAGGACGAGACTCATGGTAATGTCTTGGAAGATGAAGACGCCCTCTTCCACTGCGAGTGTGAGGGTAATGGCCAGATAGGAATTCACTGGAGAGGGAGGGAGAATCAGAGGACAAGCTAGAGGGCGTATGCCGAGGAATGCCCCTGCGGCACCACATTCTGTGGTGCAGACGGGGCATAGGAGGGACAGCAGTAGCAAGATGAAAACAAGGATGAACAGCAGTGATGGCAAGTCCAAGGCAAAGTATATAGTTATCGAAACGAAGGCCAGAGGCCCAAAAGAGAAACCAGAGGATTGACAGATGCGGCTTCTCAGAAATACCATAGCATTGTTCCAGATTGTTCTCCCCTTTCGAGCCAGCAGAGCCAACACCATACAGACTATAACCAAAGCTGAGATTAGAGGCAGGGTAATAATGTGAGAGAATCAACACAAGTGGCTCCATAGTAATCCCATTGCTGAGCCTAAATTTATTATCCTCCATCATGCATCAAGAAGCACCTGCCATAAACGACATTGAAGAGAGCTAAGGTATGAGGCAAGACGGATTGTGCAGAGGCATTAGACTAATCAGAGGATAGGATGGGAGGATCAGAGCCACTTGAGGTGAAGCAAATGAGCCCTGTGTTCCTCGAATGCTGAGGTCCTTCATACATGAGGTGATTATGTGTGCGGTACTAGGTGGGCAGGTGTCGTCCCACCTCGCCGCACCCCTATCCCATCTCATTAATATCCTGGCTATACACCTGCATTCGAGGGAGCTGCTTCCCTTTGGACCAGAATTTTGCACTCCTGTTCTTGATCATGATTATGAATTATGTCTAGAGCTCCAGTGAGAAGAGTGCCCATTTTCCACCCCCAGGTTCGCAAGAAAATCCGCGACCTTGTTTCCTTCCTATTTAACATGATTGAATATGACTACAAGAATGGTTGTTAATGGTTATGCAAATTACTATTTCTCTATTGGAAGTTACTCTATGTAATGACGAAGATTCTATATAATGGTTAATGAGGCATTCAGATTAGTAATTTGGATAGTTACTTCTGCATAAATTATGTAGAAGTTTTCTAACTCTGTGCATTTTTATGCAAGGTTACCAAGGTATGTTACAAGCATATCATGTGTTGCTTGGATGTTCTATGAGAACCATATTATTGGTTGATCTAGGAAGTGAAGTTCTACATTTTCCAGGAGTTCCTCAACAAGTTTATAAACCATGTACATGAAGGGACATCCTATTTGACCAATATTTGTAGTGACTAGTTACCCATCCATTCTTGTGGATGGTTGTTACTTTATATTGACGTCGACATTTTAGTAATGGCTACATACTTGATGTACAAAGTAAAAGTGCCAAACTGAACCAAAGATATAATTTCTTTATTAGGAGGTTCTTCAATATATAGTGGACTATATCTTGCAGAGAACATGTAAAAGAAAACATAATCCGATGAAGAATAAGACAAGTAGTTGTTAAAGGGGAGTGTTGGAATTTGTGGCTCCTACTCTTTTTAGGGTGACCATATTTCGTTATTATGATTTGTTGAGATTATTGATCATTATTAGATATAGTTGGTTCTCTACATAGGGATTTTGTTACTGGTTTGTAGGAAGTTGTTGAGGCCTAGTTGTATGTGAAAGGTAATCACTCCACTAGTAAATTATGCGCCAAAGATAGTTTACTTCTTTGAAATGCAAATTCATGCACTTATTTTTGTATTACTACATTGATTAATCATAAAGCACTCACCACTATTTTATATATAAAGAGGTTTGCACTCTAAATTCTTCATAGATGATACAACAAATTCTTAAATTTTTTTAAAGTGTTAAAATATATTTTAAAAAGATCCATCCTAACTATGGATATACCAAGGAATGAGAGGAATCAAATCTCTATTTCCACTTTAAAAGAATTTTGCACAAGATGTTTGATCCATCTCCACACTCAATAGATCAAAAGTTAAGATGGACCTAGGTTGGTTTCATTATTAATTATAATTATGATTATACTTATTAATTATTAATTTTCAATTTTCAATCTATTTTATTTTCATATTTGACCTAGTCAATATGTTTAAATAAAATAACAAGAAATTACAATATCTCCTCTATATTGAACTGAAAAAACACCTCTCAACACAATAAGAACTACCAATAATTAAAATAGTGATTTAAACATTTTTTATTTCTTTCAATTAGAAGAAAAAACGTAAAGAAAAGGAAAATACCTCCATTTTTGAAAATAAGAATCAAACATATTTTCTAGAAAATAATTGCATAACTGGTAAGACCAATCATGTTCCCAAAGTTCTACAAAATAGTCCCATGAATGGTAAGACCAATAATGTTCCCAAACAAAATGCTCAATAGTATTTGAATCTTGAAGATAAGGGTTAACTGTATTTTCTAGAAAACAGACACATGAATGGTGAGATCAATAACATTACTAAACAAAGTACTCGATATTGCCTTAGTTATAGAGGAATGGAATTTATAGCAATAGAATTAACTTTAAAAAGTAGAATCATTTTTTAGTGGAGTAGAAAGGAGGGGAGGGTTAGCAAATCCACTAGGTGGTGGTTGTAGCTGATGTTTCTGGTCCATAAAATCAGTTGGTCAACTAAAAGGAGTTATATTTTTGTGCATAATATTAAGAAGCAAGGGACGACTATAGATTTCTTTTAGATATAAAAATGGGTTTTGGTCATTATGGAGTATACATGTTTATTTTAAAATAGTGTTTTAACCATTTTAATTTAATTATAGATAATTATTAGGTAAATAGTATTAGGTGGATACTAGATATTTAGCTTTATATAACATTTTAGAATATTTTTAATAGTATATATAAATACAAAAAAATGAATTTTATTTTGTGTATTTTTATGTTTTTTATTAAATTCCTTAAATAAATAGAAAATCATATTAACAAGTGTCATATAAATTGCCGTGGGAATAAAAACAACTCAGAAGAGTTTTGATTTTTTGTTAGAAGACCTTCAAGAGATAGATTGCGATGGATCTCTCTAAGGATGTCATGCCGAAGACGGTCGAGAACTTCCATGCATTATGTGCCGACGAGAATGGCACAAGGCGCTTAGGAAAGCCTCTACACTTCAAGGGTTCATCATTCCATCGTGTGATCCCAGGGTTCATGTGTCAGGACGGTGACTTCTCAAGGGGTAACAATACTAATGGGGAGTTGATCTACGGTGAGAAGTGTGCCAATGAAAACTTTGTAGAGAAGCACATGGGGCCTGGCATTCTCTCCATGGACAACGCCATCCCTAACACAAATGACTCCCAGTTATTCATCTGTACTACACAAATCTTGTGGCTGGATGGAAAGCTTGTAGTAATGGTCAAGTTGTAGAGGGCTTGATGGTCGTGCATGAGATCGAGAAGGTTAGCTATGGATCTTGCAGAACATCAAATGAGTCAGGTTGGTTGTCCATCGAAAATTAGTTCCTCCTCGACACCATGAAGGGTACAGTCAAGGTAACAGCAACCATTACCTTAGATCTGCTATGGCTGAAAACGCATAAACCAGATGGAGTGAATCCCATCACCGTCGCCATCTCATACACATCTCCTTCATTGGTATTTAACAAGAGATATCCAATAGATCTAGTAATCCAGAAGACCACCCAAAAAACTATTGGGTTTGATCCAACACGAAAAATATGCTAGCACATGCTACAGAGCAGGGTTCTAGCTCCCAAAGGCATAGAAGGGCATGCAAGAGGGACACTAATTGGAATCTAGGGCATACAAAATCGATCGTCGCTTCTAATAGCACATAGAGAATTAGACCCTTAGGTAGAACATCGAAACATAAAAGGGACATATCTAGCATATGATCCATGGCAATTCTTCCATGGCCCAGATCTGACAAAGCAAAAACTCGACAAAGCACTAATATTCCTAGATCCAATAGATCCAGATGCATTGGTAATATATCGAGATTTTTCTCAAACATATCCACATTCCACATAGGCAAACTTGATACAAATTTTCATCGAAATCCTAGAAGGAAAACATATCTGCTAGAGGATCCAGAAGGAGATGAGAATCCAAGATTTAAGGCATGAGATTCAGACTCACCTTGGTATACCAGTAAGCAAGCAAAATCTGATTTATTTAGGACACAACATCTAGGATAAACACACACTCCACGATTATGGCATCGTCAAAGATTCAAATATCATAATCAATCAGTGCCTGCGGCGGATGCTCTAGAACTAGCTCAAAGGGCTAAGGCTCTTTTAACGATGCAACCAAAGTAAAGGAAAGAACACATATCAAACCAACAACAATGCCTAATCTACCAGGGCCCTATATCATGGAACAAAAATCTGAGACCCCTGTCCTTATAGTCACAATGCCTGAGGTAAATTAATTATATTCAAATCTCTCTAACAACGCAATTATATGCAGATTTAATGTTTTTTGGTCAAAATATGATGTTTTGCACCAATGGATTTTTTGCACATGGACACCAAATTGTGAAATATTCTTATGCCCCAAGGGGTTTTTTATAGTCAGATTTAACACAACACAAGAACAAGAACATATCCTTAATAAGGGACCATGGTTCTGGATCAATGATAGACTCTTCATGACCCCTTGGTTCCCAGAATTCAATGCCAACACAATGGTTGTATCAAAAATGCCAGTTTGGGTTTGGTTGCACAACCTTCCATTACACTTCTGGCATCATAATGATTTATTAGCCATTGGGAAGTCCCTCAAAAAGTTTCTAAAAATTGATGGGGATAGACTCACAAGGTGAATCTTTAATTTTTCCATGATATGTGTTGAAGTAGATCTTATATACAGTAAAAAAAACTAGTTTTTTCAAAGTGTTGGATCATATATACAGTCAAAAAAATCAGTTTAAATAACATAAATCAAGATTTCATCTAAAAATTTTCAAAGGATTCAAGCACTAGAAAATTCAAAAAGTCTCTCTAAAAATATCCCCTTTCTAATTTTCCAAAAAAAAAATATGAAATTATACGACTTTTGTAAAAAAAAAATCTAGAAATTAAACCTCGATGTTGAGTGATACAGTTCATCATAGAGATTATTATTTTCATTTAGTGTACCAAAGGTATATCTTTGTTTTCCCTTTCTCTAATATGAACGTTTTCCTTAAATTATAATTCAATCATATAGGAAACCCTTGTGTTTAGTTGCCAACATTGAGTTTGGAACCCTCAACAAAATGCACGTGATAAGCCTGAGGAAGGTGAGGATGATGTCAAGTCATCACGCCCCTTACGCCCTAGGCGACACATGTGCTACGCTGACTAGGACAAAGGGTGGAAACCCCACCAGGGAAAGCTAACCTCAAAAACCCTGCCACAAGGTAGAAGATATTTTAAAATTCTTATTTTTATTAAAACAAACCAAATCTATTAATTAATTTTTCAAGATTATGTTTATACAATAGTAATTAGTTGTTAGTTTTAATTTTCTGTTAATAAATTGATGAAATGGAATTGTCTTGTACATGAAATAGAATTGTCTTGTACCTACTTTGTATTTGCGTAAATAAATGAATTAACATCTAAAATCAATTTTCATCACAGAGTTTATTCATAGGTCTACCTATAGTTGAAGCATTGTCGAGGCCTCTATTAATAGAACTCTCATTGGAAGGGTTTCCCTACTAATTTTATTGGAACTCTCATTGGAAGGGTGTTGAACACCTAATCCTCTATGGGTTAGTGTGGAAGCGGAATAGATTAAGGACGTCCAAGAGACCTTGGGATGTGGAACCCAATAGTCAAACCATGTACTATAAATGTATATCATTTTTTAATAAAATAATGTACTCTCATGTTTTTTCTTTCATACTCTTTCTGCCATGTGTGTGTTTAACATGGTATCAGAGCAGGCCTATTCCTACCCTGCATAATTACTTTGAGCCATTTCTTTTATGGCCTTTCTGTGCGGGACATTTATGCCATCACTTCTGCATTTTATGAATACCTTCTTAGCTAAATTCTAGTTGCAACCTCTATCATTTCTCCAACTCCATTTTTGGCATTCCAGTCTATTTTCTAACTCCCATTCTACCTATGTTTGCCATCCTTTTCAGACTCATGAAATTTCATGCATTACTGAGCGTGGATTATGAATTTCCTAGAGGTACGCAACTGATGTTTGGTATATGTCAATTTGTTGTGGAAACACTGCAAGGAGGTGTGATTCCTAGTTTGAATCTTCATTATCACACTGTGCACGACCTCACCATAGCAATGGTATTACCGCATATGTCCCAGTTATCGGTGTTGTGTGCCATTGTGGCTCTGAGTCACACTTTGGTAGTCTCTTGTACATAGAACACTATTTTTTGAATTGTTGGTCTTATTTCAATTGGAAACTAGGAGTCAAGAATGCACTGTATCTATGCCCTCCTCGTTGGTCGATAAGTTGTATTTAGTTATATACTTTGCGGCCATGACTGCTAGTTTATTTTGCAACGTTTATTTAGTTTATGATTTATTGCCCCACCGGTTCCATTACTACGCTTCTTGAATCTTGCAAGTGGCCTTTGGTCATGCCTATCATATACAAATATGGCATGGGTGTTTGTCTTCACCTTTGACTGTTGAATGCATACCTCTATGCTCCCACATTGTACCCACATACCACAATTAATTTCCTTTGTAAATATGTTGTGTTTGGCTCCCTTCCTCCAAATGCTACTCTCTCCGATACATTGGTTAAATTCCAGTTCTTGAAATGCTCCATACGATGCTCCCTCCCTCCATATGGCACTCTCTCCCATACACAGGCCTCCCTTGACTGCATTTATCACTACTCATACGCAACACTCATATACGCAGCTTGTTTGCAACGTTTGGTAGTCGGTTGAGGTCATGAACCATTCCTTAGGAATGTTGGTGCATTTGGAGGTACACCAACATAAAACTCAACCATTCCTTGCTATCCTACTACATGGAGCCATTTCCGAACAGAGATCAACATCTGAAGAGGAGAGCTAAACTGGTGGGATTGTTGGACTTGTTTACCATGGGCGGCGTGTAACGTCGTAGCTCTGAAGGAAGCGTGTAGCTTAGGCTCATCTTTTGGAAGGCAACTCGAACACCCAGTTATAGCTATTCCTTATTTTATTTCATGGATGAGTTCCCTGGTTGCTTGGGACTACATATTGGTTGTGAAACTGAGGATAATGGTCATGGAGCTTACTCAGAAGCTTAACCATGCCTATCAAATAGATTTTGGGCTACATATTATTTAGAGGAGGGAGCGTATGTGCTATAGGAGGTAATACAAAGCTGTAGGCAAGTCATGTCACATGTTTGTGGCATCAAATAATTTCTCAAGAAGCTGCATCCCCTTTCTGAGAATAACCGCAAATTCTGGAGCATTATAGGGACAGTCAAAAGATTATTCCTCACTATTGTAACCTCATTTAGGAGATTGTCTACCATCTCGAGGCATAGTTGGAGAGGATTGTTGATGTCAAAGACCCTTGTGCAAGGTGAACCTGTGTAGCTACTTCTGGACCAACATCTAATTTCTGAGCAGTGTCCCCATTATTGAATACTGAAAGGAAGTGCTTTAGGGGCTGACATGTATAGTTGAGCATATTACAGGGCTGTCAACAATTGCCAGAATTACACTGAAACTGAGAAGTTATATAAAGAAGTTCGGGGGGCTTGGAGAGAAGTTCTATAGCTACAGTTTGTGCAAGGATGTGTTTGGAGCAAGAATAGAGACCAAATCGAGTGGAATATCAGCCCATCTTGCTCATTGATTGAACATGCAAGTTGTTGGTGAAATTTGATTATGACTGGGATGCATTTTAGAGTTACTAACACTGCTGGACATGGCCAATTAAAGGCTAATATGTATGGTTTCTTTCCCTGAAAGGAACTGATAAGATGCTGACATCTTTCTTGAAGCTACATTACCAGGTTCCTCTAGTCCATTGTTTTTTCCAATGTATTTGCACACTAATGAAATAAAGGGATTGTTATGGCTATTTTCATTGTGATGAAGTCAATGTACCAGTATTTATAAATTTATGACCAAAGAAAATGTATCAACAAATTCAATCTACCCTGGTGGTATTGTGAAGTCTTAAAAAAGGTTCTATTGAAATTATAACGCCTGTGGAGCTTATTAAGAAAGGAGACAAGGTTGGTTCTTCTGAGGCAGTTTTGCTGGCAAAGCTTGGAATTCAGCCAGTTTCCTATGGATTGATATGCAGTCTATATACAAAGATGGATCGGTATTTGATCCTGAAGTTCTTGATCTCATAGAGGATGATTTAATAAAGAAATTTACTGTTGGTATTTCTACTGTGACAACTCTTTCTAGTATTTGAAGGATCTAAGCAAATTTGCAGTTGTTGCTACCCTAGTTGTGGCATTGTATTTAAAACTCATGATGGTTTTTGTGTTCAGTGTTGAAGTTCTCGTAGAGTATTAAAGTATATAGAAGTTATCCCCTTATTCCAAATGTTGTATGATTTCACCATTCAGCCAAAACTTGGCGCAAATCGAAATTGGAGCAACTTCTAATATCTTTGAAAATAAGTTAAATAAGTGTATTTTTGAAGCTAACACTCCATATTTATAGAGTTTGATTTGTTCACAAAAAGGGAAGAATTTATGAATTATTAGAGTTACTAAATACACTAATACATTCTAGTGTCGAAATTAACAAAGACTCTCTCTTTGAAATGCACACCTGTCTACAAGATGCAGAAGAACACATTGATTTTTGTAGCTTGAATCTCAACTACAACAAGAGGAATTACAACAATGGAGTCATCATTCTAAATATTTTTTTCAGAACATTCATGCAACCACCCATCAGTAGCAAGTCAATATTGTTGAAGTTCATTTAAATCCAGTGCCCAATAAAGCAGCAATTGTACATGCAGATGCAAAAATTCAGTTTGCACTTCCCAAGATGGTCATCAGACCTTGGGAAGAGCTTGTCCATAACAAGCACAGAACTGGTCTTGTATATGACAAGGACATGTCCTTTCATATTCCAAACTACTCGAAACCAATCCAATTTCAAAGTGTTGGATTTCTTCAAGACAGTTCATCTTCACCTGCTCCTCATGACAATTCATCTCTAGCTGTTCCAGATTTTTCTGCTCTTCCACAACAACAACAACAGATTGTGAAATGCCAACATTGTCACCAAGTTGGCCATCTGAAAGATCATTGTTTTGATATTTATCCATGTAAGCATTGTCATAAAACCAATCATTCTTCAAACATATACTTTAGAAACAAACCTCCTACAAGAACAAAGATTCATCTTGGATGGATCACTTTTTGGCAATGGGCATCAATAGCCAAGAAGATATTTCAGTCACATGTCAGAACTTGTTCAAGAGTATTGAATAGTCTTGCAATTGAGTTTTCTCCATCATCTCACCTTGTATCTGAAAAGCGGGGAAATGATGGTCATCTACAAGCTTCATAGTCACATCAAGCGAGCCTGAGCCACAACCTACCACACCAATTTCAGAGATATAGCTAGGGACAAAGATACCCCTCAGGATGCCTTTAGATGGTAATTTGGGAGACTTTCTCTAGCAGAAGACTTCAGCTTCTTAATAGTTTCGGAAGAGTTGCAGGAATAGAATTGTGGACACTTCCTCTAGCAGAAGACTTCATCTTCTTGCTAGTTTTGGAAGAGTTCCAGGAATTACATTAAGAATTCAAGAGTTGTTGGTCATCCTTAAACCATTACAAGTTGAGATTTCCCTTTTCGGTTTGAAGTTATCCCTTTTATGTGGGGTGAGACCTCCCTTTCATGGTTGAAGGTTCCCCTCGTCAAAACAATAGGAGCACTTCCTATAGTAGAAGACTTCAGCTTCTTGCCAATTTTGGAAGAGTTTTAGGAATTGCATTAAGCATTCCAGTGTTGGTGGTCATCCTTAAACCACTGCCCTTTATACCAACATTTCAGAGAGCACATTCAACCTAGTGCTATCATGCATTCTTTTCACATTTTGTATTACAACTCTCTTCTTGGGCTCATACATAACCCTTTGGATTAAGGGAGGGGAATGTTGGACACCTAATCCTCTATGGGTTAGTGTGGAAGTGGAAGAGACTATGGAATTCCAGGAGACCTTGGGATGTGCAACCCAATGTTCAAACCACGTACTATAAATGTATATCATTTGTTAATAAAAAATGTACTCTCATGTTTTATCTTTCATACTCTTTCCGCCATGTGTGTGTTTAACAAAGGGTTTCCCTACTAATGCAAAGGAGGACGTGCGACTAAGTGATGGTTTAAGTTGGACTATTTTTAGTAGCTCTTGGGTTTTGTTAATATACATTGTTAGGATTACATTGCTCACATATGCAGGTACAAGACAGGGAAAATTTTAGGAACCACCCTAAACTTATATGTATAATAAATGGGCTAATCCCCATGATACATAGGAAAAATAGGAGGCGATTTTATCAATAATATAATATGTAGATATAATTTTGGCGAATCTCTAACCAGATTTATTATCTTGTCTAGTGATGGAGAATCTTCACTGAATTATTAAAATCTTGTAAGATCTTGTGCAAATGTTTTACTGAATAATTAAAACATTATGAAGTCTTGGAGAATGTTTTTTTAAAGTATGAAACCATATATTATAATAAGAAAACATATTCATTAAACGTAATATACTAACATACATGTTTGGAAAAAAGAAACATAATTTTCTCTTCCTACAAACAATGTTCCAAGTTTCAGTGGCCGTGTTTGTCAAGGTTCTTACAATACACTCTTTCACACTCTTTCATATCCTTATATTAGTTTTGATAATATTCCACGACAAAGTTCTTGTAGGCATTGATATTGACAACGAGTTCTGTAAAGGTAGGAGAGATTAATCTTTTCTCTACAACTTTTTTCAAGCTACCTCTTTTTTCAAGTTATCAAATTTATTTCTTATTCCATAGACTCCAACTGTGAGATAAAAAAAACACATCAAGTTTGTTTACCCCAACAGGCCAACAAGCATCAAGCCCCAACTATATTATATAAGAAAGTATTAGGTATCACAAAGCCTTGAAGGGGATCTAATTGAAAGAAGTGACCATTTTGAGAATCCTTCCAATCAATATATGAATATATAAATGTAGATTTATTATTATTTTAGTTGGAAATCTTCAATTAAATAATAAAATTAATTATGTCTCTCCCAATCTAAATTTCTTATTAGCATAATTCACTACCCTCATAGGTCTCGCATTTTTTAACAGCATTGTAACATGTAGATTAATTTCTTTTTTGGTAAACAATCTCCACCATTTAGGATAATATGGTGCAGTGGCTCCAACCCCTACAGGTCATTAGGACAAACTAAGAATAAGATAAAAGATGAAAGGTTGTACAAACCAGCTTATTTTTCAAACAACTAATGCAACATTAGTACCTAAACTTTTTCATGAAGATATCATATTGAGACTGTTTGAAAAATGGTGAGAAATCTTCTGCGAGGGTGATGCGGAAAGAGTGATAAGGTTTCATTTTTTTGAATTTTTTTTGTTAAATCTGAAAGAGTTAAAACCAATATTAATGGAGATATTGGTATTTTTCACTAAATTTTCGATGAAAGGTTGTTCAAGTGAGCTTAGTTTTGAAACAACTAATCCAACATCAGTACCTAAACATTTTCATGAAGATATCATATTAAGAATGTTTGAAAAATGGCAAGAAATATTCTGCAAGGGTGATTCAAAAAGAGTGATAAGGTTTCATTGTTTTGAATCTTTTCTGTTAAATCAGAAAAAGTTAAAAACCAATATTAATGGAAATATTCGTATTTTTTACTAAATTTTGTGAAGTGACTGAATGTAGCTTTAACCATTCACCTTAATATGTTTTTACAATATAATTTCCCTAGTCTATTTAATATTTTCATTATCATAAAAACCAACCTATATCCATCTTAACTCCACATCTACCACTCTTAGGGGGATGAAATCTATTTATCCCATCTACCACTCTTAGGAGGATGAAATCTATTTATCCCATCTACCACTCTTAGGGGGATGAAATCTATTTATCCCTTTGAGCACTTGGTACACCCAGAATCAAGTTGGATCTAAGATGATAGAATTTCCCGTTTAAATAGTGTATTCTCACATGAATACCATGGTATTACCATGGTTCAATACCATCAGTTATCATAAACGTGGAGCTTAAAAATTACTATTACTAATTTATAAAAATTAATAAAATTAATAATTGATTTTTATTTTAACCAAGTTAAAATGTTTAACATGCATTAAATTACAACATCCATTTTTACTCTTTCATCAAGCAATCCCCAAGAGGGATCAAATAGTTTTTCACTCCATGCTAGTTTGCATATCATGATATTTGATCCGTCTAGGGGCTTAGTAGATCTAGAGTAAAGATGGATCTATGTTGGTTTAATTCCCCCATTTAAATAGGCTACATTCCACGTGAATACTATGGGTCAATACCATGTGCCATTTTTATTTTTATTAATACTAGTATTAGGGTTAATAATGTTTTTTTGCATGGTATTAATAATAATCTAGCCCATGGCATTTGGCCCATAGTATTTTGCCCATAGGTTTCACCTAAATATAATGCATTTTTTTAGAGTTCATAAATATAAGCTGACTTATCGAGCAAATATAAAATAATCTTTTATTTGTTTACCATACTCTTATTTATTTATATTTTTATTAATTTTCCATACCTCTTTTACAAATATAGTATTTGGCCCATAGGATCAATTCAATAAAGCCTCTTTTTGAGCCTTCATAAATAAAAAGAGGGTTATGGACTAAATATAAAAAGAGGTTTTATTTATTACCATATGTCTAGTTTATTTATATTTTTATTTATTACTATACATTTTGAGTAAGTATAAAAAGATATTTTATTTATTTATCATACGTCCACTTTATTTATATTTTTATTTGTTTACACCCTTGCATGTATATAAGGTGACTTATGGAATAAATATAAAAATGTTTAATTTATTTACCATACCTCTCATTTATTTATATTTTTTATTAATTTACCATACCTCATTTATAAATATGGTATTTGGCCGATAGGATTCACTTAAATAAAACCTATTCTTGAAAATTACGGCGAATGGAAGGTTGTAAGTCCTAATTTTAAGGGCTAAATTGACCTTTTTTACCCTCTCCCTTAAAATAAGGTGGGCTATTTGAGGCTATATGTAAAAATGTACTATGATACAAAATATTCACCCACTAAAAATTTAAAACCCCTTAATTTCACTTAAGGACGAAAATTCACCCTTGAAATTTTCCATGGTACAAGAAATATAAAAAATTATAATTGTTACAACAAATTTTGCACAAGATTTTTATCATGGACAATGAAGAGATATGTTTCATCATAATGTTTGAGTGAATACTACCTGGTAATTGGAGTTCGTAGTGGAAGAGAGCACATTTTTGAGGGATTGATTATGAAATCTATTTTTATGTTACATTTTGAAGGGTTGTAGAAGCGTTGTTGGTCGTAGCAGAAACATCCAATTTAGTTTTACATATTTTGTGACTATTATTTTTTGCATTTTTTATTTATACCACTATTTTTTCTCTTCAAATAAAGGAAAGAACTTTGTTAATATTGCCTCACAATTTTCACAGTCTATACTTTCAATTCTTGTGGTCACATCATGGGGTTTCACTCAATGAACCTGTGACATATCAGGTGTGTTCATGAAATACTAAGTAACTCTCTTTATTTGACTATATATTGGAAAATACCTCTAAAAATTGGAGTATGTAACCCCCAACCAAAATGAACCGAATACACCTTTCCAATTTAAAAGAACCTCAATTTCGATATATATTGTAGGGATCCATTTTTTTATTAACATTTTTTATACTATTTTATATTGCTTTGTTGACTTTGAGTTCCATTCTCATACTTTCCAATATAAAAACCATTCACCCCATTATATGCTCAATATATTATGTCATTTTTACTCAATATATAACCCCCAATATGAATGTACCTTGAATATCATTGCTCCACTAGTGAAACCCATGTGTCTCACACCCCTCATAGTCTAAAATCTCAATTCCATAATCTACAGCGATTGAGTTCAAAATTGTGGTCTGTTTTAGTTAAAAAAAAAAGTGGTTTATTGATATGATGATCTATTCAAAATGACAGGGGGAATACTTAATACAAAACACAAAATTTTCGACTGGGACTCTTCTTATCTGCAACATACATGAAAATACCACCATAGAGTAAGGTTCTTTGCAAATCAGCTACCATGCTTCAAATTTCTCTGTCGTCGTTGAAGAATTCCCTTTACTGACAAAAGTATTTAGTGGAAATTTTGAGAACAACCATATCATTTTTAACATGAGTATGGGCTAGCTATGATCAGTCAAACCTGGAGATCCTTAAGTCAAGCGTAAGAAGCATTGGGAGTCCATAGTATATATTTTCATGCACGTCTTCAAAAGAGTATAATTTTTCTTGTATGTTGATTGTACCATTTAGATTTTTCTTCTTAAAGCAGAGTTTATAGTTCTTCGATGGTTTATTTTGTGTGGATCTTAACAAAGATGGCATTTTCCATATTGACATGTACGTTATGCAGAAATAAATAAATAAATAAATAAATAAAATAAAAAAAAAATTAAAAAAAATAAAAATAAAAATAAAAAAAAAAGATAAAAAATAAAAAAAAAATAAAAAAATAAAAAAATTGTTCTTGGGGCATTTTGTAGAAATTGAAATAGTGTAAAATTTGAAATTGGTGGGCTTTTAATTTTTTTTAGGCCATAATATTACTTTTTGGATTTTGTGTGATATTGGGTTTTTGAAGTTCTATATTAAACTAAATTGAACTAAAATAACATTTTTTAGTTTTCTTTACCAAATATTTATGGATAACAATAAAGATGAATTCAAAATAATTTAGAGGTAGGAGGGATACTTATCATCAAAGTCATAGGCAATGGTATTATAATCAAGGTGACAAGCAACAAAAGATTTTCAGAATGATAAACAAACTGTTAAGTGCTATAGGTATGGAAAAATTGCTCATACTGCCACGAATTTTCACACTGCTTCGGAGAAGAGAGAGAAATTTAGTGAAAAGAAAGAGAAACCACCTCTAGACAAAGGAAAACCACCATAGTTTGTCCATTATATTGTCACACATTGTAATTAAAGTATAAATGATGTCTTTAGCACTACTTTGTATTATTGGTGAGATACTTGGGTATTAGAAACTGGAGTCACTTGTCATCTAACTTTTAGAAGTGATTTTTTTGAAACTTTCAATGCTAATATTCATGGAGTAGTTTATTTTATTGATAAATCACAAGTAAAGGCTTCATGAATTGGATCTATTTGGTTGAAAATATTAGGACTTCCTGATTATATTTTACAAGATGTTCTTTACATTCCTCAGTTTCAAAGAAATTTGATGTCTGTTATACATATCAGGAAGTAACGACATTCTATACTTATATTTGATGGTGTAGTTGAAATCTGTAGAGCATTTGATAATATAATTGTTATGACTGGTGTTGAAGAAGACAAACTCTTGAAACTCAAAGGCATTTCATGCTATTCAATTCTGCTCATTTGGATCAATAAAGTGATATTGTTTCTTCTAGTTTGTTGTGGCATGCTCATTTTGGTTATATAAATTATGATAGAATCAATATTATGAGACAACAAGGCATTAAATACATTCCTACTATTCTAGGAAAACTTACTCCATGTGATGCTTGCATTTTAGTAAAACAAAATAATGGAAAACTTTTCATCAATCTACTTCTACAGATTTTAGAAATTTAGGTCTCATACATTCTGATTTATCTGGGCCTATGCCTATTCCATCTTCCAATGGTAATAAGTATAGGTTGTCATTTATTAGTGACTACGCAAGGATATGTTGGGTTTATCTATTGAAAGATAAATCACATGTTTTTGAAAGTTTAAGAAAATTCATTTATCAATTAAAAAATGAAACTAAACTTGACATTGGCACTCTACAATCTCATAATGGTCGTAAATACACATCTCATTCTTTTGAGAAGTATTTGCAAGACAATGCAATAAAAAATCAAACTAAAATTCCTTATAATCTACAAGAAAATGGCATTTCAGAATGTATGCATGTAACTTTGCTAAACATGGTGAGATCAACGATGTTTTTTAAGAATATTAGGTTGATGTTTTAGGGAGAAACAATATTTTTTGCAACCTCTATTCATAATAGTTGTCCTTCTTCTATCATCAATAATAAGTCTCCTTATCAAATGTGGTATAATCGGCTTCAGGTTGTTCAACAATTTAGAGTTTTTAGTTTTGTATGTTATGCACTTATTCCTAGGAATCAATGTAAAAAATTGGGTGCCAAGAGTCACAAATCCATTTTCTTGGGATATTCTAGTATTTCTAAAGCATACTTGTTATATGATGAGGAAAGCAGGATATATATTCTTTCACAAGATGTAATTTTTCTTGAATTTTCTAAAGATGCTTTCACTATTGTTAGACAACTCAGTCATTTGGATAAATTCCCTTTTAGGAAGTTTTATTATGAATCAGTTAATGATCTTCCACCTCCTAAAAGGGGAATTCCCATTCTAAATTAGTCTATGGATTTTCCATTTGTAACGTTGGATAATGATAATGTTTTTCCTCAATAAAAATTGGATGATAGTAATGTTTTTGAAGAACCAGAATTTTTTTTTAAAGAGCCCGTTCTTGAGATTTTTTTTCAACATGAGAAACCACCACAACAATCACTACAAAGATGAACTTGCATCAAGACATTTTCAACAAGGTATGATGAACTTGATAAACAAAATTCTTCTAAACAAAATAAATGAAATGAAGGATATGTTACATCAAGTTTAGGTAACATTTATCATGATTGTTAATTCAATTTTTCTTGTATTTATGAACCATCTACTTTTGAGGAAGCTCCTAGTTGTGATCAATGGAAATATGCGATGTAGAGAGAGTACAGTTCTCTCATAAAGAATGACACTTGGAGGATGGCGAATCCCATGGGGTCTTCACTTGGGGACAAATACAATACCACATGTATTCTTATTGGGGGATATATATTGAGGAAAAAATTACATAATATATTGAGCATATACTAGGGGGTAAAGGATTTTTATGTTGGTACGTATAAAAAATTGAGCTTAAAGTTAATGAAAAAATATAAATGGGTACAAAATATGTTAATGAAAATATGAACACCTATAATATCTAGTGAAAGTATGGGTTTTTGAAGTTGGGAAGGCATATTGGGTTATATTGGTGTGGGGTTAAATAATGTGATTTTTAGACGTGTTTTCCAATATGTACTCAAATTAATGGTTTTTGAGTGAAGCAACTGTGGTGGATCCTCCTTTTGGCATCAAACCCATTATTTGTAAGTGGGTTTTTAAAATCAAGTATAAGGGAGGTGGTTTGCTTAAAATGTACAGAGAAAGACTTGTAGAAAAGGGCTATGCAAAAAAAAAGGTGGTGATTATACATAGACATTTGTTCCTACAGCTAAATAAGCCACTATTAGAACTTTTTTTCCTCTTGCAGCTCATAAGAGATGGAAAATACATCAAAAGGATGTAAGAAAAACCTTTTTGAATGGAGATTTGGAGTATGTCTATATGTTTTAGCCAAAGGGTTTTTCCATTAAAGGAAAAGAACATAAGGTATGTAAATTAGTGAAATCATTGTATGGTTTGAAGCAAGCATCCAACCCATGGTATGAAACATTAACTAAAGATCTTGTCAAATTGAATTATAAGCTTTTCGACCTAGATGATCCAACTCTTTTTGTCAAGAAAGTTGGAGGATCAGTTGTATATCTAGTTGTCTATGTTGATGATTAATGATCACAGTCAATAATGATGATTATATAACATCTGATAAAAGGGAGAAACACAATATTTTTGATATGATAGATTTGGGTTTGCTTCATTACTATTTGGGTATTGAAGTTGATAAAAAACCCAATCATATTTTTATCTCCCAGAAAAAATATATTGGAAATTTTTTTAATAAGTTTGAATGCAGGTTTTTAATCTTGTTTCTACTCCAATGGGGCATAACTTAAAAGTCACTTCAAATGAAGGAAGTGCATTTGAGGATCCAAAAAAGTACAAGAAACCTATTGGAGGTTTAAATTTTCTTACTACTACTTGTCCTAACATAGCTTTTGTTGTAGGAATACTTTATAGGTTTATGCACTAGCCCTATGAAGGTCACAGGGTCAAAAGAAAATTAGTGCTCCAATATTTGAAAGGAACTCAACCATAAGCCGTCAAATAATCCAAAGTTTCAAACTTCCATCTCATTGGTTTTTCATATTCTAATTTTAATGCAGATAAGGAGAATGGGGTCTCTACTTCTAGTTATTTGATGAATCTTATATCAACGGCTAACAATTGGAGATCATGAAAGAAATTTGTTCCAGTTGATTCTATCACAAAAACCGAATATGTTACAAAATTTGAAGCTACAAAAGAAATATTTTGGCCTCACAAATACTTGAATATTTGCAGGAGAAACAAAAGTCTTCAAATCCTCTATTCATTAACAATTCTTCTACAATTCAATTGGTCATGAATCCTGAATTTCATGATCGAAGAGAACATATCAGCATCAAATATTACTTCATTAGTCATTATGTAGAGGCAAAATTCATTCATTTGACACATTATCCTACTTCAGAGCAAATCATAGATATATTTACCAAAGCATTGAGATGTGAAAAGTTTGAAAAGTTTAGAATGTTACTTTTCATGCCAGATGTCACTTCATATTCGGGGTTATGTTAACTAATCCTTCAATATTATGTTTGTACAATAGCAATTAGTTGTTAGTTTTTACTTTTATATTGATATGTTATCGAGACAGAATTTTCTCGTACCTACCTCATATTTGTATAAATGAATGAATTCATGTCAATGAAATTAATTTTCATCATGGAGTTTATTCACGACCCTTTCTACAGAATCAAAACTATGACATGGATATCACTAGACCATATCCCCAAGGTTTAACTTATAAGATCACGTCCCTGTTGTTAAAAGAACCTCTATTATTTAGAGGTCACAGGTTCAATTCTCTTGACAATCTTAAGGTCTGGATTTGTACTTCAGCCAACTGGAAGTGATCCTTTCAAGTACTTATTCCTGGTACAAATATTTTCTAGACGTAGTGGTGACCGATCTCAAGAGATCATGAATCATTGTTAGGTCCCTATAATACTACTGTACCTCCCTTATTGTTATAGTTAGTGTAGCCCCTTCTTGTTGTTGTTGAGCTCATGTAGCCCCCATATTGTTATAGTTGTGCCCCACATAAGGCCACTATTGCTATTTTCATGATCTTATATTATAGTTGTTATGTAGGTTGTGATTATATTATGACCCCTTATGCTATATATACCAAGGAGATTTAGTCATTTGAATCATACAATAATTATTAATTTATGTGTTTTAAAGGAGGATGACCAACCAAAGAGGTTTGTTTTTCTGTCCTTCATCTATTTTTTCTTATTTTTTGTGCACTGGTATCAAAGCTTTGGATTCTAGTGTTTCACTACTTCAAACAAGTCATCCTATAATTTTCAATGTAATTTTTTTTCTAGGAGGCTTCAGGAGATGAAATTTTTTTCACGTCGAGAATAAATCATGGTGAAGTTATTCTAAAATTTTCATATCTTGGTTCGCTATATTTTGTAAGATATGGTTCGAAGAAGTAAGGTTTTTTGCATTCTCTCAAATTAAATCTCAAACACGTGACCTAGGGAAAATTATCATAAATTTATCATCGAGCATTAGAATTTAATTTTGTAAAACTTGACTAAAATAGAATGGAGTTTAGTATCATGTGATTCAATTTCAAGGGTGAAGGTTAAAGTAGTCACATGTGCAATCCCATATAAGTTCATTCTACTAAACCAATCCTTAATCAGGAAATCGTGGGATATTTGACATAACTTTATCCTGAAGAATCCAATATTTCTCTGAATTGTGGAGTTGGAAAGAAGACTCAAGGGGCTACTACAATATAGAATTATAGACCTTGGGAGGCTGAAATTACAGATATAGAATAGTTTCATGATCAACATCCTAAAAGCAAGAAAAATGTGACTATTTTTTAAAAAAATTTCATAACTTTTCTCTAGAAATCAGTTTGAAGTGATTGAAAGGGCATAGTGAAGCATAAATATCATTGTTTGATCATTTAAATGCCTCAAATAGAAAAATGGATACACCTAGTAAGAAACCAAAAATATGTACTATGACGCATGAAGAAGAGGAAGAAATGCAACATGATATATCAAAATTATAAGTGCAAAAGAAATTTCTCTCACAAAAAGTAACAAACAATGATTGGAAGCCATCATGAATTGTAACATAGATGGTATAAAAAGGGACATGGGAGTTTTGAATGATGGTTTAAAATAAGACATGGACACAATGATAAAAGTCAAGAAAGAAGGGTTGAAGGAAGGTTTAGCAAGGTTGCTACAAGAAATATTTCTTAGTGGTGATAATGGTAATCCATGAAAATCATGATAAGGAAGAAAAGAAATATGAATTATGATTTTAGAGACTCAAATGTTGGGTTTAAGACCCAACACATTCCAAAGATAGATATGAGGAATTTTGATGGCAAGGATTTGGTAACATGGATACTACATATAGAACAAGTATTTGATCTACATGATGTGTCACATAGACAAAAGGTACACATTGAATATTTATATTTAGAATTAAATTAGCTTGTGTGGTATTGATTGCTTTATTCTCATAAATCAATTTCCACTTGCAAAAATTTTGTGGAAGAATTGGTCGTGCATTATGATGATACAAATACAAATACCTTCTTTAGCCAATTACGAAATCTCAAACAAAAGGGTTCAATGGCGGAAAACATTGAGGAATTCCAAAGATTGAATATCAAGGTAAATGATATTCTAGAAGAGCTTAGGATTGATTTGTTCATAGGGACTTTAAAGGATTACATCCAATAGGATGTTCACATTTGGGAACTTGATTCAATGAAGAATACATTCAATTTCACAAGAAACGTTGAGACCAAAATTATTGCAACAAGGAATTCTACCACACACAACTATAACTATGGGAGTATTGCAATTCGTAGCCTACCAAAACCTACAAAGGCGACACCAAAACAAGTGGAGGAAAAAAGAGAAAAAGGGCTTTGTTACAGTTGTGATAACAAATACAATAAGGGTCATAACTGTGACTAGAAGACAATATTTTACATAGATTGTGAAGATGAGGAAGAAAAGGAACATGAAACATCAAAAGGAGAGGATATGCACTAGGAACCAATCTGAGAGAAAGAAAAAATTAATCTGACCATATCTTGTAATGTATTGGAAGGAATTTTCACTCCTCAAATTCTAAATATATAGGGATATGTCAAGAAAAAAATGTAACAGTGTTGGTCGATTCAGGTGGTACCCAAAATTTTATTCATTGTAAGATAAGTAAGCAATTGAATTGCTTTCTATATCCAACACCAAAATGTCAAGCGATCATCTCAAATGGAGGAACTAGAAATTGCTTAAGGAAGCATTGTAATATAAATCTAACCATGGGGTATTATATATTGAATACTGTAATTCTTTCCATTCCAATGGGTGGTGATGATGTTATATTAGGAGTCCAATTGTTAAAATCTTTGGGGACAATAAATTTTACTTTTCAGTAATTTTTATTGAAATTTTACTAGGAAGGAATGGAAATTGAATTGACGGGAATCATAGGGAACCTAGGGAAGATAATCAGTCACGAGAAAGCTTTTGAAGAAATAATAAAGAGACATTTGCATAATTATGCCCCCTAGATGTTCAAACATCCAAAATAATCTATTTCTCCAAATCTCCAAAGAAGCTTCAACAATCATTCCAAGGTATTTGAGACTCACAAAGGCCTCCCACCTATTCCTGATTGTGATCATGCTATTCATTTGATTCTTGGAAGCATTCCTCCAAACATCATACCTTATAAATACCCTTATGCCAAAAATAATGAAATTGATTTTATGGTTGTATAAATGGTAAAGGCAGGTACAATTCAACTAGCCAGTGTTCTTTCTCTACTCCAATAGTATAGGTACGTAAGAAGCATGGGTCATCATGCATGTGTTTCGATTATAAGGAGCTCAACAACATCACTATTAAATATCAATTTCCCATTCTCATCATTGGTGAATTGTTGGATGAACTACACGGAGAAATTTAATTCACTAAGTTGGATATTCATTCAGGATATCATCAAATTCGAATGAAGATTGAAGATATTTTGAAGACAACATTTAGAACTCATGAAGGTCATTATCAATTTTTGGTGATGCCTTTTGACCTTACTAATTCACCTTGCACATTCCAAGGTTTGATGAATTCCATTTTCAAACCCTTCCTTAGAAAATTTGCGTTAGTATTTTTTGATGATATACTAATCTACAACAAGCCATAGAAGGATTATGTTTAACGTGCTAACAAGGTTCTCAGACTATTGGATGAGAAACAATTGTATGCAAAAACTTCAAAGTTTTTCTTTAGGGTACAAGAGGTGGAATATTTGGGTCATATTGTATCTCATAAGGGTGTTAAGGTAAATCCTAACAAAATTAAAGCCATCAAGGAATGGGAAATCCCCCCAACTAAAGCATCTTTGAGGATTTTATGGGTTGACAAGTTATTATCATATGTTTGTTAAGAATTATGGGAAACAAGCGGCACCTCTAACAAAGTTACTGAAGAAAGATGCATTTTTTTGGACCGCGGAAGTAGCTAAGTCCATTCAAAATCTTAAAGAGACAATGTGCCAATATCAGGTTTTAGCTACTCTAGACTTCCCATAAACCTCTATGGTAGAATGTGATGCCTCACGAATTGGACTTTGTGATGCTTTAATGCAAAAGGGAAGACCCATTTCTTTTTAAAGTTGTCAAATCAAAGGAAATTATTTTCACAAGCCTATTTATGAGAATGAAATGTTGGAAATACTGCATGCCCTAAATAAATAGTGCCCTTACATAATGGGAAGACACTTCAAGGTAAAATAAATCATGATAGTCTTAAATGCCTATTGGAAGAAAGATTATTTCCAGAAGAGTAGAAAAAATGGGTCGCTAAGATGTTGGGTTACGACTTTGAAATCATATAAAAAAGAGGGAAGAAAAAAGTTGTTGTAGATGCACTCTCAAGAAGCGATGAGAATGTGGAAGCATTTCTCTATGCCATTTCTATTATCGAACCTGACTGAATAATTGAAACAAGGGAGGAATGGAATAATGACGAGGTTTCCGCACCCATTCAAAAGTTGCAAAAAAATTCTTAGTACGTCTAATACCTTGATCTGGAAAAATGGCTCATTATGGTACAATGATTTCTTATATGTATGTAAGAATTCCCATCTCAAACAAATTATCTTTTTGGAATTTCACACCTCTACTTTAGGAGGGTACTCATGATTTTTAAAAACTTACCACAAACTCAAGAAGAATTGTTTTCAGATGACCTTATATCTGATGTTGAAAAGTTTGTGGCAGAATGTTTGCTTTTCCAACAAAATAAAGTTGATACAATTAAGACCCCAGGTATGTTAAAACCATTAGCCATTCCAAGTCAGTGTTGGGCGGAGGTCTCAATGGATTTTATCATATGTTTGCCCAAGTCTAAAGTAAATATGGTCATCATGAAGGTAATTAATAAACTTGCCACGTATGTAAACTTTTGTGCATTATCTCATCTTTTGAGGCGAGTATAGTTGTTATTGCATTTATGGAAATAATTCAAAAGCTACATGGAAACCCAAAGATTATTGTAATTAACAGAGTTCCCATTTTCACTGGAAGCTTTTAGATTTTTTATTTTCTTATATTGGTACTCAATTAGCTCATAGGTCATCTTATCATCCTCAACTTAATGAGAAAACTGAGATAGTGAAAAAATGTTTGGAATGATATCTTATTTTATTTTTATCTGATGAAAAACCACAATGAGTTACATGGTTAACTCTTGCTGAATGATGGTATAATACTTCCTTCCATATTATAGTACAAATGACTCGATTTTCCCAGATGCGGGTGAAAGGGATAGATAATGAGACGATGGCGGCGGGAGCAGTCGGCTCGTGGAGTACGTCTTGCAGCACTTGGGCTCACCTGCTATTTGTATTTAATACACTGAAGAGATCATTCAAGGCTGAGTTAATGTGGTTCAACATTCCACACAAGTTCTTGTACTCTAAACCGATGGCACACACCCATTTTAGTTTTGTTCCTTCCTCTCTCATATTAGGCCTCCTCGCAGATGCAGTGCTTTGTTCGATGGAGGTTTCAAGTTTCCAAGGCATTCAGGCTCATGGAGTAACTTCTCTGATAGTTCTCCTGGAACGCCACGGCCCCTGCAGCGTTCTCCTCCGCTGTATGCCCTCCAGCTCTCTCAATTCTCCGATAATTTTGTTAGATCTCCCCCTTCCTGTCTCCCCTATTCAGCATAGCATTACAGTCTGTCCTGCTCTTTATACTCTGGGCATAATGACTATCCTACGACAAAGAATGGGCTGCCATAGGGGTGGATTTTGTGGTTGTCCCTTGCGCCATGCCTCTTCCTCTTCCTCGGATACATTCCCTGACTCTTCTTCTGAGATTCATCCTACTCCCAGGTGAGGTTGTGGTCATGACAGGGGACAACAGGTTGTAATATTGAACCCCCATCATACTCATGAGCACTCAGCCCGCTTTCAAATCCCCTACATGCTAAGCAATAATTCATTCATTGCCACTGTCACAATTTAGCTAAGTGAGGGCACAGCAGGCATGGCTTCGACAACTCCGCATGCTATATCAGGAAGATCTGCCAAGCACCTCTCAAAATCAGTGCTAGCAGCGTGAAGGTCCAAAGAGTTCTGCTTTCCAGGTTTAGCCTACTGTGGCGCACTCAAATCTTCCAGCTGAAGGGGGTCCGCCAAACGAAGAGGGCCTTCCCTCTGATGATGACGACCTCTCCAGTTTCGGTTATCGAATTGTGGAAGAATCGCCCTCCACTGCTCATGATGCTTGATTAGGTTGCCATTCTATTTTGAAATTATCGTGTCTATTCAAAGGAAATGCTCAGTTGTTTTTTGTCTACGTTCAGTTGTTTTCTGCCTATGTTCAGTTGTTTTCTGTCTATGTTAACAGTTCGAGTCAATAGTATCACTTCTATTAAGCAGTTTTGGAACTCCAGTCTGTCTTTGTTTTGTTCATGGCGGTTCGAGTTTAAAGGTTCCAGTAATAGTCTTAGTGCTAGGTGGTCTGACGTTAGTTTCTATGGATTATATTTCAAATCTGTCAAGAGAGAAAGCCATTTTCCAGGCTAGACCTCTTGAGGCTGCCGCCTCATTATAAAAATTTTGTATCAATAATAGGAGTAGACTTCTTCAGAAAAAAAAAAAAAAAAAAAAAAAAAAAAAAAAAAAAAAAAAAAAAAAAATGACTCCATTTATGGAACTTTATCGATATCATACACCATCCATGACATAATCTTTAAGATAAAATTCTAACGTTAAAGCAATGGAATATCACATAGAGCATCAACAACAAGTTCTCCAACTCTTAAAGGATAACCTAACTCTGACGTAAAATTGAATTAATCAATAGATAGGTCAGCATTGGAGTGTAAAAAATTTTGACGTAGGCAACGTGTTATTTCTACAGCTACAACCATACAAAAAATGCTCCTCAAGCAAATTAGGAAGTATAATAAATTACCACCTAAGTCCTATGGTACTGACAAGGTGCTACAAAAGATTGGTATTATGGCATACACATTTGATTTACTGGCATCTTCCCAAGTACACCCAGTTTTCCATGTTTCATGCTTAAATAAGGTTATCCGTGACAAGCTCCCAGTTCAAACTATATTGTCGAAACATGATAATGAAGGAAAATATTATTGGAGCTTGAAGCAGTCACAAAAATAAGAACCTAACAGCTACAAGATTAATCAATTTAAGAGTCTCTCATTAAGTGGAAGAACTTACTTAGGATTCCACATGAGAGGATGAGAATTTTATACAAAAGCATCTAGAACTACTCAAGGATGAGGAAACATGTTTTTGAAGGAGGGGAAGTTAGGTCCCTATAATACTAGTGGACATGCCTTATTATTATTGTTAGTGTACCCCCTTATTTTTATTATTGTGCCCATGTAGCCTCGATATTGTTATTGTTGTGCCCCATAGAATCCCACTATTGGTATTGTTGTGCCCTTACATTATTATTGTTATGTAGGCTATGATTATATTGTGACCCCTTAGACTCATACATATAACAAGGAGGTCTTGCCATTTGAATCATCCCATAATTGTTGATTTATGTGATGTAAAGGAGGTTGACACCTTGAAGGGGCTAACTCTTAAATTGTTAATCTATTTTTTCTTCTATTTCGTGAGATAGTTTCATAAGAACGACATAAAAAAGAAAATTACTATCACTAGACCATGGAAAATGTTAGATTTTTCATAGAGGTTACACAATATCAGTTGAATATACCAAAAATACCACAATTCTAAAACATAAACAATAATAAAATAAAACTTATAAGACACAAACATAAAATTAAAATGAACTTGGATGTTCATCATTCCTCAAAAGAAGTGGAAGAAGAAAAATCTTATGTGTTTGGTGTTGTTAAAGAGCTTCTCCAACACCAAAGATGCATTTCAATATGTGTCGGCCAAGAATCTAAGTTGATGAGGAAAAAGTGTGGATGCCTTTGGACCTGTTGAATATTTTACGGATAAACACCAATTTCGTTATAGTCCACATGATTTTCCTTGTTGATGTGACCCAACATTGTTTTCATATATCAATAGGGATTAATGCAGTGGAAGTTTTGGTGTTTTTGGCCCCTAATATGTCCAGGCTACAAGACCCAATTAGAGACTTCAACCTAAAACTCCGAGTTTGAATAGGCATTTCAATTATGAATTGTTTGAGCTTCGAGTAGAAGAATTTTGGCATGAATTTATGGGGGGTGGTCGAATTGTAAATTTCTACTATAAATTAGGCTTGAGATTATGCTCAAGGTTTGTGATAGGACCTTGGCCACTAGAGTCATGCCTCATGCATGTCCGCTTATGCAAAAAGGCACTAGGGAAAGGCTGATTCCTAGGCAAAGGTGATCTAGAATATAAGAGAAGGGAAAGGGAATGAGGACCAGAGGGATCCCTACATAAATCATGCAAAGATGAAAATCATCAACAGTAGGGAGTTCAAGTGAAACCAAAGCTCGAGAAATTGTAAAGATAAGTAGGAAACAACATTAGGGAATAAAGGGTTATCCTCGAGCTGTAGAAGAGCTAGATAACCTCCCCACAAACAATAAGATGTTTTTGTCTTTGCGCAACGGGTGAAACTAATTTCGCAAATAAAAAAAACCAAAATCATAACACTATAATTACAATACTAAGAAGAATAATCAAAATTCAAGAATTTTACCTATAAACCTAATGTACATGTGCTCCATAACAACTCAATGGAATCCTAGTACTAACCCTCCCACCAGGCAACGCTCTGACTCACTACATTCACCCCAACAAAAGTTTGAAGTTTTAATTGATTAAAAGTGTTTAATATATTTAGAATTATATATAATATTTATTTAATTAAATTTTTAAATAATTGATAAAATCACATTAACTATTACTATTCACTCAACAATCAACATATTTAAATTTTCCTTAAGAATATATTCATCACATTTTTCGAATAATTTAAATATTATTTTTTTTAAATTAAAAATACAAATACAAATTTAATTAGTTTAATATATATATATATATATATATATATATATATATATATATAATATATATATATATATATATTTGTTTGAATATTAAACTTTTTTATATACTTTTTAATTATGCATTTTCAATAAATTTTTTATTTCATTTTCTTTTAAATCCTAAAATATAAATATACAGAAGTAAAATTGTTATAATTTCTAACCTTTATAAAGCTTGACAATCAAATCACTATATCAAAAAATGTATATATAACCCCTTATCTCCCCCCATCAAAATCTCATACATTTATTTCATATCTTTGTCTTTATTATCAATTTAAAATTACACCATAATCTCATACATTTATTTGATATCTATCTTTATTATCAATTTAAAATAACCGAAATCTCATACATTTATTTATATCTGCCTTTAGTATCAATTTAAAATTACACCATACTCTCATACATTTATGTGATATCTATCTTTATTATCAATTCAAGATTACATTAATTAACGATTAGTAAAAGTTTATTTGAAATCATTTTCCCCAATTTATATGTCACGTCATAATATGTCATTATTTCTTAAAATAAAAGAAAGGTTATGTGCCTAACCAAATGAGAAGGTTTTGACACTTCAAAAGTACCGTAAAAGTTATCAGTTGGGTGTGTGAAGGTTACACTTCAAACGTACTATATAGATATCATGACCGGATTTTTAGGTTAATCTTAGTTTAATTATTTTAGGTTTTGTTTGTTTTAATTAATATAATTTTTTTGAAACTTATTTTTAACGTATAAATAGATTAAAATATATCTGATTTTTAGATTATATAAATTTTAATAATTTAAAAATTATAATCAAATATAAATTTTAAAAAAATAGGCATAATATTTAAATTTAAATTTTAAAATATTTTAAAAATTCACCAATTTAGTTTTTTTATATTCAATGAGTTATTTTTCTTAAAAATTAAAATAAACTTTTTAAAAAATTAATGACCATTTATTTTAATTTTAAATTTTTCAATTTTTTTATTAAAAATGTAGAATTTTAACTATATTATTATTATATAATTAAAAATTTAAGTTGATTTTGCAACATTGTTTTTGGCGAACACATACCCTGGAGTGTTCAAGGGAGGAGGCCCATTCCCCTCATATTGAGATATCACTTGGGAGATGTTTTTGTGGTGACTCAATATGGCACTACACGTAAAGCTCTTAATCAAGATGTATAGCAAGGGGAAAGCTCACAAATCCTCATCTCCCGTAGAAAGCCACTAATGACAACATCACAAAAAACACATGGATTGAGTTCTACGAAAGTCTCCATAGATCATAAATTTGAAGTCAATTGATGGACACATTCAATATATGTGTGATCGCACTCTCACTTGAATGTTCTTAGGGTTTTGGTCCACAAAAAAATATCTATGAAGTTAGATCCAAAATAAATTGATGTTAAAGGTGTGATCGCACTCTCACTTGAATGTTCTTAGGGTTTTGGTCCACAGAAAAATATCTATGAAGTTAGATCCAAAATAAATCGATGTTAAAGTGAAAAATTGATTTGGAACCAGGAGCACAAGGATTATTTATTGCTATTTTTTTAATTTTAGATGGTTACAAAAGGATTTTTTGAAAATGGCTACTTATTTTTTTAACTTCACTCACTTATACCTCAGTTTTGAAATTGGTGACTTTAGCTCAAACAAGATATATTTCAAGGCCACAACTATTTGGATTAAGATTTTCTCCCTTCCAAAGGGTTTTTGAGATGAAGAAACCTTAGAAGGCATTGATAATGTGCTTGGAAACTTTTTCAAATTATTTGAGGTCAGGAAAAGGGGTTGCCACACTTTCTATGCCTATATTTGTCTTTACATGGATATATCATAGCTCCTCTGAGATTATATTAACATTTGTTGTTAGGATGATGTATGGAAGAAACCTTTAGATTACAAACACATGTTTTTTTATGCCAAATATGTCACAAATATGGTGACTTATTTAGACATTTCCCTTTGTTATAACTAGATCCCTCCTAGAGGCATGAATCTCTTGTAGGCAAGGATGGATTTATATAGCTGAGCCGAAGACACAAGACCCCTTATTCCCAAAAATATGAAGAAATATATCTACTTGTTCCAACTCATAATAGCTTTGAATCACTAGTAGTTCTACATATTGTAGGCATGGACAAAGAGCACAATTGTGAAACTAATGAGCCTTCAACGACATGAAACAAGAGGCCAAAGAAGACCTAGTAAACAATCCTCATCTATATTTAATCTCTACACCAATAATAAAATAAATTATGATTGAAAAATGAAGTGATTATGATGGAAGTATAAACCAAGGAAGCCCAAGACTATTTAGAGGATATGGACATAAAATCTCTCAATAGTCAAGCAATGCCAATTGAATGGGAAGGTAAGCATCCAAATGCAATCCTAGAAACTTCATATCCAAATTTTTAAGAAAACACTACTAAAATCGAAGATTCATTCCACATAAGGTCTTGCAAGTAATATTTCTTCCTTTTCCAATCGGGATATTAGCCTCCATTCTTTTAAATATCAAACAAAGATTGCTAAAAAAGAAAAATGCACAGGTAGAAGAAAGAATAAATAGATCTTGTAGGAAAATTCTTCTGAATTATGGCATAAATGTTTTAATGACAAATATTTTTTCCTTCACCTGCCCCTCCAGACACCTTACTTAATGAAGATCATATCTTGGAACATTAGAGGCCTCAATTATGAAGGCAAGAATAGGCTCCTCAACAAATGTTTCTTCCAATATTAACTTTAAATAAGCATGATGCAAGGGGCAAAATGTTGAAGTGAATTAGTAGCAACCATTTCTCCCAAGTATTGGGATGGAGAACTAAGTAGAGGGTGGGCTTGAAATTATTTAGCACCTAGAAGAGGTCCCTCTTCTATAATTTTCAGCCACTCTAACAATATTTTTTATGAGGTTTAAGCCTATTTTTTCACTTTCAGAATGAAACATATCGAATGTCTACAACCCTCATGTAATAAGAGAAAATATATGCTTCATTTGAATGCTAAAAAACCTACATCCCTTGACACTTGGGATTCCTTGGTTGTAGGTGACCTTAACCTCATCAAATCACTAGAGGAAAATTGTGGAGTTGTAAGACTAGAGGAATTGGGTGGAGATGGATTAAAATAGATCATCCAATAGCTAGAACTTCTCAGTATTGACACTATCAATGGTACCTTCAACTACAATAACTGTAGAGGAAGAAAAGATAAAGTGGCCCATAGAATAGATCATTTTCATGTCTCTAAGTCCATACTAGAAAATATAAAAATCTTGGAAGCCTCCATCCTTCACTACAAAGGTTTGCATCATTAGACAATCTATTGGAACTTTGACATCAACATTTTTCCCAATAATAAATCACTTCAATTTTAGATCTTTTGAACAAAATTTAATTCACAATTTAGAGCAACAATATCACACATGCAAAAAGAAATAACACACATGCACAATATTTGTTTTTCTCGGGGAACCCAACTGGTAAAATCCCCTCAAACCTCTTTTCAGTTAATCAGATGAATAGAGAAAAATTACAATTATTAGCTCAGTCTGAGCTGAACATGTAAGTGAATAACATATATTTCTTCTCAATGAGAAGCTCTAACCCAAAATTATTCAATTTATGCCTCTTCTTGAGCCCCAGTTTCCTTGCGCAATTCCTAGAGAATTAGTCCCTCTTTTTTAGAAAATTTCCTCCAATTAATTACAAATTCCCAAGCTTTGATCATTTGTCTACATGAAACACTTGTAAACTCAAACTGGTTTACAACTACTTGTTACACTTCCTTGGAATCTCCACAACGACTCAGAACTCAAATTCTTTGCATTCACTAGTGATTCTAGGTTGATTGATCATGTAACTGCATGATCACTGAGTTAGAATGCTATCGCGCTACACAATTGGCCTTCCACTAGTTCCTCCAACTGTTAGAATTAGTTTAAATGAACTCAACTGGATATAATTGAGGTTGACACATGAATCAATCGTTTTGAGAAATCTCAAACAATCGGCCCACGTTTGCTATTCCTTTATAGTCCAACCTTGTGCAAAGCTACTATGATATCTTCTTTAAAAGCTGAACACTAGTATTTCTCCTTTATTTCAAGAACCACTCACGATTCTCCTTAGATCACATCATAATTAATCAATTGTCCATATCAAATTGCATAATCGCAATCGCTATAGTTTTAGATCCTGACGCAAGCATAAACCCGCCAAACCCAAAATCAATTTCTCTGTGCATATAAAAATTCACTTCTCATTTATATTCCAACCGCACGCCAAGTAATCCACTTACTGGCAGTTTCAACTCGTAACTAAATCCTGCTCCACACTTTCTAAGTCTAGTAAGATTCCCATCTGGGCAAATTATAATAATATGAAACTTTCTATTAATCAATACCCAGAATTTAACATACCTCGTTATCTCTGCAAATTTATAATTCAGTTTCTACCTTATTCAGATTCTATCACACATCGATTTTCACTTTGCCAAAATCGAATGTTCATAATAATTGATCCATGCGCTTACCATTCCGTCACTACACTTTGTGAATCCATATCCCCATGCCTTGGACCTCACACAGTCTAGAAGAAGTTCCTTTCGATTTCAATCAACACTAAATTTCGCCCCAACCTTCTTATACGCAGAATACTTATATAGAGATCCTTCAATTGACTGTTGCCACGACGCCTTCATTCAGTCTCACCCAATATCCTGCATGTGATCTTGCATTGCATAACTCATATTTCATTATAAGCCGAATAACATTAAACATGACTTACCAGCACATCACCTTTATTATGCATCCGCCTCTGTGCCTGAACATGACATACATTATAATTCCATTCCAACTTCAGTCACCCGATTCAGCTCAAATCAATTTGCAAATTGCAATTCCAATGGATTCTCCAATCATCGGCAGCTTTCATTGCGTCGATACGATCAATCACCACAGTTCCAATCTGATTCAATCGGAATTGGGAATCGACATTGGTAATAATCAGAAGTCTGAACTTGCGGATTCAGTTCCCATAATTCCGATCAGATTAATCGGGGATCACTAATCAGATCTTTTGCAAGGTGTTTCACTTTCATCGCCCAAACTTCCAATCCGATCCAAATCGGAAGTCACCATTCGCTATAACTTGACATGATGCCAATCGGCGGTCACGACAAATGAATGCCGACAGTCAATAATTCATAGCTCCGATCCGGTTGATCGGAGATCGAATCATCACCATAGTTTTAATAACCACTGATACAGATTTCAGACCCAATTAACTCTGAAACTTAAATATAATGTAAGTTCATTACGATCACCCAGATTTATAATGCCTTTTTAAATAGTTTCACTATAAAAACAAACCTTTCCATTTCACTAAATTCACACGCCGATTTGCCTCAATCCCAAGAATCCTCACAATTTCAAACATACACAGGTCATTCACTCATTCAAACAGCTTCACAAAAATTATAACTCCAGTCCAGGTGCATCAAACAAAGAGACACACGAATTCTGTTCAAAATTTTTGTGGATTCGTTTTACACAATTACGATCTGAATTTTGAAACCGCGCAATTCAATTTAATTCAACTCTGCTCAAAGCTCTAATACGAGTTTATTTCACACTTTATTTCTTGTTCATAACTGTCTGGCGTATAGGCTCACTACTTCAGATTTGTTTCAACACAACGCTCTTTGCAATTAAATAAAACGCAATCATAACCAATTCAACAATTTCAAAGAAAATCCAATGCATAATCCTTCTATTATTCTCATCCATAGACTCACATAATGTGAAAGTTATTCGTAAACAAAGTCTCTGCTATTACCCAATTACATAACAGAAACGACTTCCATTACAATAACACACAGTCTACCTATTCTTCTGAGCTTTTCACTCCACACTGAAGGACTACACACACAAAGTATCTCTTCACCTCTTGCCTGGCCGACCTTTTTACCATGAGCTAATTCAACGAAATCTTCTAAATCTGGAAGTTTAACAACAATCACCTATCTATTTGCTCTTGTGCACATCTATTTTAACAAATCTTATCACTAATCTAAATAAGGAAACTACACATTTATTACAATAACAAATTATTTGAGAAGTTTATCCTTCTCAGTAATCTTCAAATTTGACTAAAAGCCAATGAATTTTACTGTGATTAGCCACAACATGTGGACAATCCTCCACATTGCTGGCTAATGTTGATGCTCCTGCATCAGATTCCCGAAGTTTAAATTAACCATGATCTCCTTATCATGCAATTCTATTCTATGTCCTCCTGGATCCCATATTCGGTTTGATAGTTTGTCCTTAGTTACTGCTGTTGTTTGTCCCTTAAGTCTTCTTCCTTTGTGCTGTAATTCCTCACTATCCATTGTTGTCCTTTTCACATATTTTGCTGCTGGTTTGCTCACTCTAATTTGCAATTTTCCATTCCCTTCACCTGTACCATTTCTTCCAGCCAATCTTCCTTCCATATACATTTCTGAAATGTACAAATTCTTTTTCCCAGGTTCTTCTTCTAGTTTCTCATTCATGACTTCGTCATTTCTTACTTCAAATACCAGCATACCTTCCATTAATCTGATCTGTTCTTCTTGGTTCAGAACGACTTCACACTGCCCTTTCCCTGCATATAAATCTTCATCAAAATTAATCAACTCAATAAACACAAATGCTTTACCTGCCTTCCTCATCAAAAGATTCGAATTATACAAATCTGCCATCTCATCTGGAAGTTCTCTCAAAAGTTCTGTACCATCTTTACTAATTGCATTGTTCGCAATATCTATCTTTAGTCCTTCTTCACTCTGGCTTGCTTCAAGATCAATGATCTTCAATAACTCAGTGTATCCTTTGAATTCAAAAATTCTTTTGCCATCCTCCTTATTCTGCATTTGACTAGGAGTAGTCATTTCTTCAACAGTCTTTAATAACTATTTGTCTTTCCTCAAGTCAATATGACCTGCAAACACAAAACAGCCTTCAGCTTTTAAAATACAATACCTTCCATTTTCCTTTGATGCTTCAAGCACCAATCCTCCATCATAGATATTTTGGATTCCAGCGGATCCTTCTTGCGGTGACTTCAAATCAATATGAATTTTTTCTAGTTTCCTGAACTCATTCATCAACGTGCCATTCAACCTTTGTTGCAATAGCTTCCATTTCATCGTTTTCTTCAGTCTCCATCTGTATCTTCGATTTTTACTTGTCTTTCTTTGTACTGCTAGACCAATTTCTAGTTCTTCATTTTGCTGCCAGCTTCTATACTCCTGCAATTTAATGCCTTCCTTAAATTCATTCTCATGTAGCTGATCATTCCTTCCAAATTTCTGGTTACTTCCACCTTCGTCTTTCTGAGTTAATATTTCTATCTCTTTTATGCCTTTGAGGACATAACCTCCTTGCTGCTTCTGATCTTTCATCTCACCTTCATATAGTTGCTGCTCAATTTCTCTGATTTCATCATCATATTTATTAATGCTGTCTTCCACATATTTTCCTCCGTCAGGTTTTGTAAGCTTTGTTTCTCCTTTGGGTTCCGCGAGTAATCTTTCCAAGAATTCTATCTCCTTGTGAAATCTCTCCAGCAGATCATCACAATTTTCCTTCTCAGCTTCATTCTTTTCTTGGAAATTCTCCTGAGTTGACATGTTTTCTACATCATCATATTGCAAGCATCTTTCATTAATTCCATTAAACAAATTCATCGGTTTACCTTTTTGTAGTCCCACTATGGAATTGTTTTTAGACTGTTGGTCTATATCAACCTCATCTGACTGTTTCACACCAAGCAGGATTTCATCTATGAACTCCTTCTGTTGCAAATGATCAACATCTTCTTCCTCTAAAAAGGATTCTTTATCATACTTTACCTCAAGAGCTTCATTCTTGGTTGTGACAATTTCAATCGACTATCCATCATCCTCTACATATCCTGCAAACATACACAAACTGTAAGAATCAAAATCACGAGGCTGCATTGCCTCATCTACTTCCTTTGTCAACATATCTTCGAATTATCCTGAACTCTACCAATAGTCCATGAGATCTTCAACTGATCGCTCACTATCCTCTTCTCCTAACATCTCACCCTGTTCTGGTATGCAAATGGAAACTTTCATTTCTACTTTTGCTTCTCTGAATTTCTCTGATTCCTCTTCAGAACTCAATATGTGCTCAATCTTTCTCAATTCTTCTACTATCTCTGACTTCACTTGCTGATTT
Organism: Pinus taeda; assembly: GCA_000404065.3. NCBI lineage: Eukaryota > Viridiplantae > Streptophyta > Pinopsida > Pinales > Pinaceae > Pinus > Pinus taeda. The sequence continues at coordinate 83,684 of APFE030676638.1, read as the reverse complement.
CTCCTTTCTCGTAACCTTGGCCACTTTACTCTTTTCCTCATGGTCCAAACACTTTTATGCAACATCTTCATTAACATTCCAATCTAGAAATCTATCTCAGCTTTCTCTTAGTCAAACTTTTCTTGACTCATCTTCATGCCATTTGCTTTGGCATCTTCCTTTCTGTTGTGGCTTCTTTGTGAACTTCTGCTATGACTATCTGTAGTCATTTTCTGCTCCTCTCTTTCCATGAGCTCCTCGCACCTCTGCAACAAGCCTCTGCAACAGTAAGTACTCTTTACTGCAATCTTACCTCACCAAGCTCTGCTCACTCAGTATTTTGGTAAGCACGATTCCCTATCTGGAATCTTCTCTCTGAGCAACACCTTTGCTCTCTCTAGGCTTCTGCAATCTCTTATTCTCTCTTTCGAAGACACTTCAATTGTCCTCTTTGTCCAATCTCTTATTGGATTCTACAGGTTCACTGCCACTTTTGCTTTTAAGAATGCATCTGGTTCTTCTTTCACAGCTTCTCTTGAATTATATTGTTGTTGTCTTCACTCTTTCTGATGTTGTCACCTATGTTTTGAATGGATTTCGCACTGCTGTAATCTGTTACTAAACTTCATTCAGAAAAATAAACTTATTCAATTTCAATAGAGCCAAGCTCTGATACCAAAATTTGACGCAGGCATAAACCCACCAAACCCAGAATCAATTTCTCTGTGCATATAAAAATTCACTTCTCATTTATATTCCAACCACACGCCGAGTAATCCACTTACTGGCAGTTTCAACTCGTAACTAAATCCTGCTCCACACTTTCTAATTCTAGTAAGATTCCCATCTGGGCAAATCATAATAATATGAAAATTTCTATTAATCAATACCCAGAATTTAACATACCTCGTTATCTCTGCAAATTTATAATTCACTTTCCACCTTATTCAGATTCTGTCACACATCGATTTTCACTTTGCCAAAATCGAATGCTCATAATAATTGATCCATGCGCTTACCATTCCGTCACTAAAATTTGTGAATCCATATCACCATGCCTTGGACCTCACACAGTCTAGAAGAAGTTCCTTTCGATTTCAATCAACACTAAATTTCGCCCCAACCTTCTTATACGCAGAATACTTATATAGAGATCCTTCAATTGACTACTGTCACGGCGCCTTCATTCGGTCTCACCCAATATCCTGCGTGTGATCTTCCATTGCATAACTCAGATTTCATTATAAGTCGAATAACATTAAACATGACTTACCAGCACATCACCTTTATTATGCATCTGCCTCTGTGCCTGAACATGACATACATTATAATTTTGTTCCAACTTCAGTCACCCGATTCAGCTCAAATCAATTTGCAAATTGCAATTCCAATGCATTCTCCAATCATCGGCAGCTTTCACAGCGTCGATACGATCAATCACCACAGTTCCGATCTGATTCAATCAGAATCGGGAATCGACATTGGTAATAATCAGAAGTATGAACTTGCGGATTCAGTTCCCATAATTCCGATCCGATTAATTGGGGATCACCAATCAGATCTTTTGCAAGGTGTTTCACTTTCACCGCCAAAACTTCTGATCCCATCCAAATCGGAAGTCACCATTCACTGTAACTTGACATGATGCCAATCAGCGGTCACGACAAATGAATGCTGACAGTCAATAATTCATAGCTCCGATCTGGTTGATCGGAGATCAGATCATCACCATAGTTTTAATAACCGTCGATACAGATTTCGGACCCAATTAACTCTGAAACTTAAATATAATGTAAGTTCATTATGATCACCTAGATTTATAATGCCTTTCTAAATAGTTTCACTGTAAAAACAAACCTTTCCATTTCACTAAATTCACACGCTGATTTTCCTCAATCCCAAGAATCCTCACAATTTCAAACATACACAGGTCATTCACTCATTCAAACAGCTTCACAAAAATTATAACTCCACTCCAGGTGCATCAAACAAAGAGACACATGAATTCTGTTCATAATTTATGTGGAGTCGTTTTACACAATTATGATCTGAATTTTGAACCCGACGCAATTCAATTTAATTCAACTCCGCTCAAAGCTCTAATACGAGTTTATTTCACACTTTATTTCTTGTTCAATAACTGTCTGGCGTACAGGCTCACTACTTCAGATTTGTTTCAACACAACGCTCTTTGCAATTAAATAAAACGCAAACACAACCAATTCAACAATTTCAAATAAAAGCCAATGCATAATCCTTCCATTATTCTCATCCATAGACTCACATAATGTGAAAGTTATTCGTAAACAAAGTCTCTGCTATCACCCAATTGCATAACAGAAACGACTTCCATTACAATAACACACAGTCTACCTATTCGTCTGAACTTTTCGCTCCACACTCAAGGACTACACACACAAAGTATCTCTTCACCTCTTGCCTGACCGACCTTTTTACCATGAGCTAATTCAACGAAATCTTCTAAGTCCGGAAGTTTAACAACAATCGCCTATCTATTTTCTCTTGTGGACATCTATTTTAACAAATGTTATCACTAATATAAATAAGGCAACTACACACTTGTTACAATAACAAATTATTTGAGAAGTTTATCCTTGTCAGTAATCTTCAAATTTGACAAACAACCAATGACTTGTACTGTGATTAGCCACAACATGTGGACAATCCTCCACATTGCTGGCTAATGCTGATGCTCCTGCATCAGATCCTTTGTCCTTGATGATGAAATATTGTGATGCGATGTATTGCAATCGCATATCGCACTGTCTCTATGACCAGGGTTTGATAACACATGAAGGCTTTCAGCGATGCGATATTTCAGTGATCGCTCATCGCAAATATTCAAGGCCTGTAGTCCAATCACACACCATTGCCTTACTACAATGCTATATTACAGTGATCACTCATTGCAGATATTCAAGGCTCTAGTTCTGCCACCTTACAAACAAATATTGTGATGCGATATAGGATGATCCAACAATCGGCGGGATTTTGCACCATTGGTTCAAAGTTAGATCAAAGCTCAAATATTAAGCGGCTTCAACACTATTATTAATGCAAGGTCCGTGATTCCTATTAGTTCTACATTTTATATCATGGAGCACGAAAACAGGGAAACATTCGAGTTTGTCCTAAATACAATTAAACAGAAGTAAAATGAAATTTCACACAGAATCGATATATATATATATATAATATATATTATATATATATATATATATATATATATATATATATATATAATATATATATATTATATATATAAATATATATATATATATATATATAAATATATATATATATATATATATATATATACATACATACACACACACACACACACAGATTATATATATAATATATTAATACGATCAAGGTTACAGAGTCTCGCCCCTCTGGCTCGATTACAACAATTAAAAAGACCCTTGTTTCAATATGGAAATACTTGCTATATTACTTGAATTTTGCTTCTTCCATCCTCTCTCATCCTTGCTAAATCCCTTTTCATTACATTTTTCTTCTTTTTATTAATCATATCCTGCATAACAACTCAATCTCTTTTTTTAAACACTCTAACAGCCAATCTCTAATTTCAAGATTTATAACACACCTATGCTAACAACTTATCTTTGAATCTAAAATAAGACAATTTCTAACTATTACAATAATGAAATAGAACTCATTTCTTGAGAGATCCAACCCTCTCAGTAAAATTGAGTTTTGACCACTTAGGTCAGTGACATTCCACTTGTTTAGCCACAACATGTGAATAGACATTCACATTGCTGGCTAAGTCCAGATGCTTCTGTATCAGACTCTCAGGGAGGAAGGGAATCATCCCTCAGACTTTCAAGGCTTACTCCATACTTCTGCAACTCTGCTGTAGTCAACCAACTAGCATGCTCCATTGGTTTTCCTTTCCATTTGACTAGATATTCAAAATAATTTTGTCCTCTGGTTCTTTTGGATACTCTTTTCTCCAAAACAACTTCAACTTCTTTCTTAACTCTCTTTGGCATTTGTTATTCCCAGCTCAAGGTTTGAACTTCATCTTTTGTAGTTTCCTCCTATAGCTCTGTCTCTGTCCCTTTGTATGGAAACAAATCTGCAATATTGAAAATAGGTGATATTCCAACCCCTTCTTGCAATTCTATTTCATATGCATTAGCTTAAAACTTTCTTACAATTTTACATGGTCCTATTTTTTTCATTTTATGTTTATTGTAAGTATTAGCAAGAAATCTTTCTTTTCTTAAATACACCATCACTAAATCTCCCACTTGGAATTCTTTCTCTCTACTTTTCATATCCACTCTTTGTTTGTATTTACCACTACTTTCCTATAATCTTCCTTTGACATCTTCTTGAAGTCTTTGCATCTGTTTTGTAAACTCTTCAGCTTTTGCAATTCTTGTCTCCTGTTTACCCAAATTTCTAAGCTCATACGCACCTCCTGGATTCATTCCAAAAACAATCTAAAATGGACTTGTTCCAGTACTTTGGTTTGGAGTGTCATTATAAGAAAATTTAGCCTGAGCTACTGCTAAATCCCACTGCCTAGGATTTTGATACACTAAACTTCTCAATATTTTCCCGAATCTCCTATTTACTACTTTGGTTTCTCCATCTATCTGAGGGTGTTATGCTTAACTGAATTTGAGGTTAACTCCTATTTTCTTCCAAAGAGGTCTCCAGAAATGTCGTACAAGATTGTTATCTCTATCAGACACAATACTGATAGGTAATCCATGCAATGTTACAATTTCTAGAAAAATTAGATTAGCTATCTATGTTTCATCGCTAGTCTTCTTACAAGCAATGAAATGTGTCGTCCTGGAAAATCTATCTACCAAAACATAAATGAAATGAAACCCTCTTTGAGGTTTTGGTAATCACAAAACAAAATCCATGCTAACTGCATCAAATGGTCGGTATCGTATTGGCAATGGCTAAAACAATCCTGTATACTGACATCTTCCCTTAGCATGCTGACATATCGTGCACTTCTCAACAAATCTCTTAACATCAGTTTGCAGTTTTGGCCAATAATAAAAACATTTACTTGAGCAAAGGTTTTATCTTGTCCAAAGTTACCACATAATCCTCTACTATGCTTCTCCCTTATTATATTTCCCCTCATAGAACATTTGGGAATACACAATTTGTTTCCTTTAAACAATAAGCCTCCTTGGATGAGATAATCTAACCATTGACTTCTGTTATGCACTATTGGATTTTGAACTATTGTATAGACATCCTTAAAATCTCCATCATATTTGTACATTTCAATCATTTCTTCAAATCCAACAACACCAACTTTGAATTATTGCACAATAAAACTTACTCTACTCAATGCATCAACAACTTTATTCAACTTATCACAAAGTAAATCTCTGCAAAAATTCTACCCAATTGGCATGTTTCTGGTTCAATTTTAGTTGATTATTTATGAATTTTAATGCATGATTGTCCGAATACAACATGAATTCCTTTGGCAGCAAATAATGTCTCCCTTTCTTCAAGGCTTGTACAATAGCATAAAACTCTTTATCTAAGAAGAATAATTCTTCTTCACTTCATTCAATTTCTAACTGAAGTATGCTATCAATATTCTTTCCTGACTTAGAATTGTGCCAATTGCAACTCCAGTAGCATCTGTTTCAACTTGAAATACCTTTTCAAAATCAGGCAAAGCTAAAATTGGTTCCTCTGTGATTTTCCTCTTTAGCAATTTAAATTTCTTGTCTGTTGCTTTTGTCCACTTGAACGGCTAATTAGTCTCTTTAATTGTTTTAAGAATTGGTGCACAAATATGACTAAAACCTCTGATAAAGTTCCTATAAAAAGTTGCATGACCATGAAGGCTTCTTACCTCAAATATATTTATGGGAATAGGCGAGTTCCAAATTGCTTGGATTTTTTCTGGATCCATTTTCAATCCTTCTTTAGAAACTACAAATCCCAAGTAAATTAATTCTTCCTTCATGAAATTACATTTTTTCAGATTTATTAGTAGCTTCTCTTTTTGCAGAGTTCTTAAAACCAATTTAAGATGCTCTAGATGTTCTTCTTTACCTTTACTAAAAACTAGAATATCATCAAGATAAACAGTCACAAACTTGTCTGCATATTCCCTCAAGATTTAGTTCATCAATCTCATGAACGTACTAGGTGCATTAGTGAGTCCAAAAGGCATCACTAACCATTCATACAACTCATAATTTGTTTTAAATGTAGTCTTCCATTCATCTCCTTCTCGAGTTCTTATTTGATGACATCCACTCTTCAGTTCTATTTTAGTAAGATACTTTTATCCACTCAAACAATCCATTAAATCATCCATGCATGGAAAAGGAAATCTATACCTGATTGTGATCTTGTTTATGTCTTTGGAATCTGTGCACCTACGTCATTCACCTCCTTTCTTTGAACTAAGTACTCTTGGTAGAACACACGGACTAAGAATTTTTGTGATTAGTCCCTTATCCATCAATTCATGTACTTGCCTTCCAACTTTTTCATTCTCTTGAGGTGTCAACCTATAAGCAGCTTTGTTTTCCAAACTCGCTCCCTATATTAAATCAATGTGATGAATGATACTCCGAACAAGTGGTAACGCATTCAGCAACTCATCCACAACAATGTCAGCAAAATCATCTAACAAAAAATTAACTTCTTCAGGAAAATCATCCAAGTTTGTGGGACTTAAAATTACCTTCGGCCTTCCTATGACAGAGAAATGCATTTCTTCATCTTTTCCAATCTCTTGCAACAATTCCTTCCTGCTCATTAGCATAACTCTACTTCCAAGCACTCCTTTGTTAGTGCCATCCTTCAATGGCAGCAATTTATTTTTAGTTCCATCCTTCTCCAGAGTATAAGTGTTTCTCCTCCCATCATGAATAACTTTCTGATCAAATTGCCACGGTCTTCCAAGCAATACATGGCATAGATCCATTGGAATTACATCGCATAATATTACATCCATATACATACTAATTTGTATTTCAATCTTGCATTGTTATGTCTTAATAATCTGATGTCCTTTCTACAACCACGACACTTTGTAAGGAGTAGGGTGCACTGCCTTTGCTAATCCGAGCTTGTCCACCATCTCTGTAGAAACAAGGTTATTAGTGATTCCACTGTCAGTTATTACTTTACAACACTTAGCTTTTGATTTAAAAGCAGTTCTAAATAAATTCTTCCTCTACATTGGTTCTTCAATCTCTTTCATTATCTTGAGCAATGTGCTTCTCAAAAGCAGGAATTCTCCTACTTCAGGGGGTTCTTCCATCGCCATAAGTCGAGGTGCTTCTAGCTTTGCCTCAGCCACATTTGAATTCCTCTGACTTGGTAGTTTATTATGAGGAAAACACCACAACACATATCCCCATTCTCCACATGTGTAGCATCGAACATCTATTCCTTGGCCCCTTCCTCTAGGCGCAAATATTCCTCTATTAAAATCACCTTTGCAGCAGTCTGCTACTTGATCTTCCTGCTTCATGCTGATGTTGCTATCCCCTTGGTCTGGTAGTTCCTCTACCTCTTACTGAGCTCCTTCCTCTATTCCTTTGATTATGTTTTCTCAACATCCTCTCCTCTGCCTTCAAACTTGCTTGATAGACATCCTCAATAGTTTTCAGACTTAACAAGTTGATCTCATCTTGTATGTCATATTGTAAGCCATTGATATATCTCGCTACCTTCTCCATGTCATCCTCTGCATGTCCTGCTCTAATACTTAATCTCTAAAATTCTTCTGTGTACTCTTTAACAGACTTTCGTTTTTGCCTTAAATTTTGCAATTGTTTAAAAAGACTCAACTGATAATCTCTAGGCATAAATTTGGCTTTCATCTTACTTACCATTTTGTCCCATTGCTTGATCTTGGATTTTCCTTTCCTTGTTCTAGATGTCTATAGCTCATCCCACCTAATAGCTGCATGCCTTCAATCTGGTAACTGCAAATCTCACCTTCTTCTTGTCCTCAACTTCCTATTCATAGTAAAAATATTTTTCTAATAACCTGATCCAATCCATTAGCTCTTTTGCATTGAGACTCCCTTCATACGTAGGAATTTCCACCTTTGGTTTTCTGCCTACTTTCGCCAACATCTTAACAACTTTTATAGTTTCATTTTCCTCCTCTTCTTCTTCCCCAAAAGATTCTTCTTTAGCAATGTCATCCCCTTCATCAGGTGTTCTTCTCTGAGCAGTCTCAATTGTTTCCATCCTTGTACATAGACTTTGGATCTCCTCCAACATAACTACATTTTCTTTCGGTCTTCCTCGACCAATGCTAGCTCCTCTCCTTGGTCGGATGTTTACTGCAATCAATATTTAGTATCCTTGATACCACAAATGACATAGGAATCAATCATCTTGAGAAATCTCAAACAATCAGCCTGTGTTTGCTATTCCTTTACAATCCAACCTTTCACAACACTACTCTAATTTCTTCTTTAAAATTTGAACACTGGTATTTCTCCTTTATTTATAGAACCACTCATGATTCTCCTTAGATCACATCATAAGTGATAAACGGTCCAAATCAAATTGCATAATCACAATCACTATAGTTTCATATCATTTGTCCTTGTTGATGAAATATTGTGATGCGATGTATCGTAATCACATATCACATTGTCTCTATGACCAGGATCCGATAACACACAAAGGCTTTCATCGATGCATAATTTTGGTGATCGGTCATTGCAAATATTCAAAGCCTGTGGTCAAATCACACACCATTTCTTTACTGCAATGTGATATTACAGTGATCACTCAACACAAATATTCAAGGCTTGAGGTCTGCCCCCTTACAAACAAATATTGCGATGTGATACGGGATGATCCAACGATTGGTGGGATTTCACACCATTCATTGGAACTTAGATCAACACTGAACTTTTAAGCGCCTTCAACATTGTTACTAACATAAGGTCTGTGATTCCTATTAGTTCTGCGTTTTATATCGTGAAGCATGAAAGTAGAGAAACATTCGACCCTGTCCCGAATACAATTAAACAGAAGTAAAACAAAAGTTCACACAAAATCGATATATGTGTGTGTCTGTGTAATCCCACATGGCATCAATTTATAAATAACATCAAGGTTACAAAATCTCGCCCCTCTAGCTCGATTACAGTAGCTAAACAAACTCCTATTTCAATATGGAAATCCTCGCTACATTACATGACTTTCGCTTCCTCCATCCTCTCTCATCCCTGCTAAATCCTTTTGCATTACATTTTTCTTCTTTTTATAAATCCCATCCTACCTAACAACTCAATCTATCTTTCTAAACACTCTAACAACCAATCTCTAATTTCAAGCTTTATCACACAACTATGCTAACAACTTATCTTTGAATCTAAAATAAGACAATTTCTAACTATTACAATAATGAAATACAACTCATTTCTTGAGAGATCTAACCCTCTCGGTAAAAAGTGACTTTCGACCACTCAGGTCAGTGAAATTCCACTTGTTTAGCCACAACATGTGCACAAACATTCACAGTGTTGGCTAAGTTCAGATGCTCTTGCATCAGAAGTGGATTACTAAAATTTAGCAATCACACATGCTTAACTGAACTCCAAATCCTCTAACTCAATTTTATAGAGTTGACTGAGTAACAAGAGCCATGTAACATATCTTAACTATATCCAAGTTGTTTAATGATGTGGAAATTCATTTTTTCTCAATTTGATCAAGGAAAAGTTAAATTTGGACTTTCTCATTGCACTTCTCAACATTTTCATTCTCTATGTGTTCTAGGCATTTTGGTATTTTTTTTCTAGTTATTATGTAAAATTTGGCAACTTGCTCTTAGTTTTTGTGTCACTCTCGTGGAAAACAAAATCGCTAGGAGCGAGGTCACAAAAGAAGCGATATTCATGTGTATCAACTATAATGTTTTAATGCATTAATAGAAGATGGTTGACCAACAACAAAATAATAATAGAGTTCACCACCTAAAACTTATAATTACAATGGAAATGATAATTCCACTAACCACACCCAAAAAAATCTATAAATTTTAATATGTTTATGAATAGCAACATATACTATTATAAGTCAAATTTCTAATACTACAGTCAATGTATTATTTGAATATTTTCAATGAAAAGTGTGAATTACACTAACCACATTGGAAAAAACAAATCTATAAGTTTTAATATGCCTATGAATGGGAGTATACAAACTTAGATCCATCTAACACCAGATCTACCATGCACTGAGAGGGATCAAATCTCTTGAGGTGAAAACTTTCATTTTTGTGTGTAGAACTTGAGGAAAGGTTTGCACCTCAAGGGATTTGATCCCTTTTAGTGCAGGATAGATCCAGTGTTAGATGGATCTAAGATGGTTCAACTTGAGGGCATTAATTTCACACTTTAGATTATCATTATGATGTATATGTTTGAGATAAAATACAACATTCACAATATGTTTTCTTTGCTTGGAATGACCATATCATTCTCTTATTATTTATTTTGGTCTATGTTTCTCTCCTTGAATGGTTTTTACATCTGTGTTTGGATACCTTTAGTGGTTTGTGTGTTTATGTGTTTGGATTTGGATGGTAATGTTTGTGAATGTTATTTTGCTATATTTTTATATGTGTATGTAATTGATTATTAGTAATTAGTTGGTGATGAAGAAGGGAGACAATCTTGTCAATAGTTTGCAGGAGGATTTATATTTCACATCTATTTCATTTAATTTTAGGTATCACAACTTTTGACAACTAATTAGCTCTCAAGAGTGTTCCTCCAAATATTACAAAATATATCTTGCAGAGTAGTTTTAATAATTTACTACATCTTGTAATAATTTGTTTCTTTGTTTATGTTTGAAATAACTTATTTTGGGAAATGATAAGAGTAAAAAGAGAGCAAGCCATGGCGACTGTTAGGGTTTAGGGTGCAGCTAGGGTTCCGCCTGGGCAGCGACTGTTACAGGCTTGGAGCACCACAGATCAAGACTGGCAGCACTGTTTCGAAAGGGGCGTTTGCTGTCGGATTGGATGGGAGCAGAGGGGTCCAGTGGGACCCCTACTTTCAAACAGGTCATCCTGTACAAACAAATGCCGAACATGAAGGAAGGAGTCAGAATAGAGGGTCAGAATAGTTCAATGTTGAACAGCAGAAACAAAAAGGAGAAAACACCAATGATGTCTGACAAGACTGTCTTCTCTGCAGAAGTCAGAATTTCAGAGGAACGGGAAAAGGGCAGCAATCAGGAGGATACCGAGGAGAAGTCTCAGCCCTCGGGAACGAAAGAAGTGGAACCACATACAGACAAAGAACAACTAGACAGCAACAAGAAGCAGCCGGAAAAGGAGGGGGAAACCAACGCTACCCCCAACAAGTATCAGGCCACCAGTAGTGCCTGTAAGCCAAAGAAAAATGATAGCTTACGGGTGACCATCTCTGACCCGGAAATCCAAACCTACAGGGAGCACATGGCTGAACATGCCATCATCTGCAGATTCATGGGAATCTGGCCAACGGAGAGGACTCTCTGCCAATGGATAAGGCAGATGTGGAGACCTAAAGGAGATGTGCAGTTACATCTAGGAGCAAGAGGTTTTTTCACTGTTGTTTTCACTAGCATTGAAGACAAAGATAAGGTTTTCGAGGGCGGCCGTACTTTCTAGCCTCAGCAGGGTTATACATGAGACCCTGGCAGCCGAACTTTGTCCCGGAAAAAGAATCTTTCACTCGCGTCCCAGTCTGGATAAGACTCTTTTCTCTCCCGATCGACTACTGGGGGTTGAATGCCCTGAAGCAAATAGGGGACAAGCTCGGTAAGTTTGTCAAAGCTTCGGAAGCCACCCTGCAGAAAAGATACACATCCTGTGCAAGAATCTGTGTCGAAATGGATGTCTCCGGAGCACTTCATGAAGGAGTTTGGTTGGAGTACAGGGACGAGGAATACTTTCAAGCGCTAGATTATGAGCAAATACCCTTCAGGTGTCGAAAGTGTCATGAGCATGGAAATCTGATGAGAGACTGTCCTTTGAACCAGAAGGAAGCAGAAGAAGACAAAACCCAGAACAACAAAGACCAAAACAACTTTATCAAACCAAAGTACAGGCAAAGGGCCTACAGAAGAAGGAATGTCAAAGGAGACGCAAGGAAAAACATCTTCAACAATCCTTTTGAACATCTGGACCCGAATACTGATTCAGAGGGAAAAAAGAACACCACCGATAAAGAAACAGAGCAAGTAGGACAGGGAGACCCCCAAGCGGAAGGTAAAGAAACCGGGAATCCTAGCAATGAAGTCCAAATGCAAGACAGAACAGAGGAGTCGGACTACGAAACAGAGATGTTAACCAGCGAAGCGGGGAGTGAAGATCAGGAGCTAGATGAAACACTAGCTATGGCAGGTTTAGATCTATCAGTTCTTGTGGATAAATGGAAAACCAACAGGATTGAAACAGCGCCGGAGGAAGAGATAAGAAGGGTCAAGGACCTCTTCATAGCATGGCAAAAAGACATCATGGAGAAACAGAAGCACAAACTAGGTGTCATCAAAGGAGGCAGCGATCAACACAGAACGGCTCTAGGAAAAATCTCTGGTTCAGTACACAAACGTCGTAGAGGACGCAAATCAAATGGGGAACACTTGCAGGAGCTGGGGGAGATCTTGATCAATGCAGGTCAGATCAAGCAGTTAAGTGAGTACCCGTCCTTCCTTAAATCTAGTTAATCATGAAGATTGTATCTTGGAATGCAAGAGGTATGAATAGTCAAAATAAACAAAGACTTCTAAAGAGACAGATGGTAAAAAATAATCCTAATATGTTGTTTTTACAAGAGACAAAATGCAACAAAGATCTCATTAAAAAACTACGAATCAAACTAGGTAGAAACTTTGAAGTTCTAGAGATAGAAAGCAAAGGGCGCGAAGGAGGTTTAGCAACCTTCTGGGATACCAGGAGATATCAGCTAGTTGCAGCTGAAGCTAGCAAGAACTACCTGGCGATGGAGATGCTTCTCACAGGTAATTCTTCCTCTTTCCTCTGTATTAATATCTACAGTCCTCAGAGGTTAGATGATAAACTTGTTTTCCTAAAATCCTTAAATAAACTTATGGAAAGACACCGAAAAGCGAACTTTATCTTGGGAGGGGATTTCAATATGATCACCTCTCTCATGGAGAAAAAAGGAGGGCTCCGGAAGCTTAATAGGGATGGGGAACAATTTAAAGACTTTATTGACAATGCAAGTTTAGTAGATGTGTACCCCAAACAAGGTAATTTTACTTGGAATAACAGACGGGGTGGTGAAAATCTGATATCCTCAGGACTGGACCGCTTTCTTGTCTCAGAGAACTTATTATTAGATGGGAAAAATGTGGAGTCAAACATCCTTCCCAGTGGAGGATCTGACCACTTGCCGATCTCCCTTATTGTCGAGGTTCCAGGAACCCCCGGGAACAAACCCTTCAAATTCGAGAAGTTCTGGATCGAACACCCAAATTTTCTCACCATGGTGGGAAAATGGTGGGCTGAACCCTTAGTTGAAGAAGGGTCCAAAATGTTCAATTTGCAAAAACGACTCAAAAACATCAAACTAAAATTAAAAGACTGGAACAAAACAGTTTTTGGGAACATTTTTCAGGAAAAAGCAACCATAGAGCAAAAACTGGAACAAATTCACAAGGATGGGATAGCAGGCAGAAGAGATGAGGACTCATATGCACAAGAGAAAGAGCTAACACAACAGTGGCACACCAGATGCAAGCAGGAAGAGACATTTTGGAAACAGAAATCGCGGGTGTTGTGGCTAAAGGAAGGAGAGCAGAATACTAAATTTTTTCACAGGTCGGCAATGGACTACAGAAATGCCAACAAGATCCTAGAACTGAAGAGTAGTGAAGGAGGAATCCTCAGAAATCACAAGGACATCTCTGATCTACTTTCAAATCACTTCAACAACATAGCTCGAGAACCGAATGTTAATAGGGAGGCAGCCATTCAAGAAATTACCAATGCCATTCCCAACTCCATCACAGGGGAGCAGAATTGGTCCCTAAGGAAGAGGATCACCATGGAAGAGGTAGAGGAGGCAATAAGGAGTATGCCTAATGACAAAGCACCGGGACCAGATGGATTGACCATCAATTTCTACAAAGTCTGCTGGGAAATTGTCAAGAATGACATTTGGGAAGTCGTGGAGGATTCAAGAAGATCTAAAACTATCCTCAAGTCTCTAAATTCAACTTTTATTACTCTTATTCCCAAAGAAGAGGAGGCCAACACTCCGGAAAAGTTCCGACCAATAGCCCTCTGCAACGTGATATATAAGATCATATCTAAAGTTATCGCCAACAGGCTGAAGATCATCCTCCCAGGCATAATTTCGCAGGAACAGTCTGGCTATGTGGAAGGCAGGCAGATTCTGGACAACATTTTGCTTGCCCAGGAAATGATACATTCTCTCCATTCAAGGAAAGTTACTGGAGTGCTAATACAGTTGGACCTATCCAAAGCTTATGATAAGGTGAGTTGGACTTACCTGGAAGCTATTTTAAAAGCTTTTGGCTTCAGCCAGCCGTGGATCAAATGGGTATTAGAACTCATCAAATCCATGAGATATTCTGTCCTAGTGAATGGTACTCCCTCCACGCCCTTCAGCCCTTCAAGAGGCATAAGACAAGGAGATCCTCTTTCCCCTTTCCTGTTTGTCATTCTTATGGAAGGCCTAAGTAGACTAATTGCCAAGAAAAAAGAAGATGGCCAAATCAGAGGTTTACAGCCTATCAGATCCTACCCCGCCACCACTCATCAACAATTTGTGGATGACACCATGCTCCATGGCACCCCCACTGTGAAAGAAGCCACTGCTTACAAAGATATTCTCCATCTCTTTAGCAAAACCTCGGGGATGGAGATCAACTTCGCCAAATCTACCATCTTTTTTTTCAACACCCATCAAGCGGTTCAATCTCATCTCTCCAGACTGCTGGGATTCAGAATTGGTTCCTTACCCTCCAGATATCTAGGTGCCCCCCTCACCCTCAAACCTTGGCAAAAGAATCATTGGGAAAAAATCCTGGCCAATATGGAAAGGAGATGCAAACACTGGACCAATAGAGCTCTGAATTTTGCAGGCAGACTAGTTATCACAAAAGCTATCCTCCAAGCCATACCCCAATACATGCTCTCGATCTTTCCCGCTCCTACGGGAGTCCTAGATCAAATAAGAAGTATTCAGCGCTCATTCCTATGGAGTGGAAACAATGAGAAGAAGAAATGGTCGTTGGTGGCCTGGAAAAAACTCTGTAGACCAAAAAACAGGGGAGGCCTGAATCTGGTTGATCCCTCTATTGCCAACAGAGTCTGCGGAGCCAAAATCTGGTGGAAGTGGATTTCAAACACCACCCTCCCTTGGGCCACTTATTGGAAGGAGAAATATAGGCCGACCGGCTGCAATCTGGATCTCATAAGAATGCAGGATTCCCCCATCGGATCCCCTATATGGAATCACGCTCAAGCTAACAGAAGCATTATCCAGGATCACAACTTCTGGGAAATTCGAAATGGGACACAAGCTCTCTTCTGGGAGGATGCTTGGCAGCAATCTCCGAAAATTGAATCTCCCACCCTCCAACCCCTTAAGCTAGCTTACCATACAGAGGGCCACAGCAGAGTCAACCACTACTGGAACTCCCCCAGTGAAGACCCGGTGTGGAGAGAGTGGAAAGTTTTCAACCCAGACCAGAATGGAGTGCCTCAAGATGCTATCTAGGACCTAAACCAACAAATTCGCAAAAGAAAGATCAGAATAGCTGTTGAAAATGACAAGCTCAGATGGGGACCGAAAGGTAACGGGGAATTCTCGCTTAAAGAAGCAAGAAGCATAATAGAACAAGAAGAACATCTCGAAACTGTGCCTTGGGCCGACAAAATTTGGGATAACTTTCAATGGCCGAAAATAAGAACCTTTTTGTGGCTTCTTATGCAGAAGAGGACTCTAACTTGGGAGAACCTAAGGAAAAAAGGATTTCAGGGACCTTCGAAATGCCACATGTGCCTGCAGGAGGAGGAAACGATGAATCACCTCTTCAACTCCTGTGAATGGGCATCCCAGTTATGGCTATGGATGGAAGCGATAATGGAAGACACAGATCGAAACAGGGACTCCATTCAGGATTTGATTACCAATTGGAGGAAAAACTTCTCCAGTATGAACAGCGTGGACAGCATTTGGAAATGCACCCCAGGTTTCATTACTTGGACAATTTGGAAAGAAAGGAATAGACGAGTCTTTACAGAAGAGAACCGAAGTATTGAATGCGCAAAAGAATCCATATTAAACAACATCAAACAGCTAGTTCAGGCAAAATGCAAAATCAACCCAAATGATAAACCGAAGGGAAAGTACTTACGCATCTTAAAGAAATTTCAACTGGAAGCCTTCAGTCGCTGCCCCGCCGGAAGTAACAAAGCCCTCACTCCCTCTCAAATTCACAGTTGGCAACCTCCACCTGAAGCCTGCCTCAAATTGAACTTTGATGGAGCTTCGAGGGGTAACCCAGGTATTGCAAGAATCGGAGGAGTTATACGTAATCACAGAGGAGACATAATCCACATTTTTTGCAGGTCGTTGGGGGAATGCACGAACAATGAAGCAGAATTCGCAGCAATGGAGCAAGGTCTAAAGATTCTCAGATCCTTCAGACAGGGTAATTTCATCGTGGAGGGGGATTCCTATTTGGCAATCTCTGCGCCTAAGCGCCTCCAAGCAGGAACTCAAATCAGTAAAGTCACCAAACATTGGAGACAGGCGAAGGCTACCGAGGTTATAGCAGAATTGTTAGCAGACCTGAAAGGCACTGTCTTCCAATCTATCAGAAGAAAAGCTAATGGCGTAGCAAATTTCCTGGCAAACCACGGGGCTGACACAGCGCACCTCATCACGAACAGTTGTTGGCAGGACGTAGACTGCCCTACCCTCAAGGTGAAATGCGCACAGCTAGCAGAAAAGGACAATATCCACGTCGACTCATCCTAAGGGGTGACGGCCCCAGCACCAGGCACCGGAAGGAAAAAATCATCGGCATCAGCAATAATCATGACCACAGTGATGGCGTGACAGAAAATCCAGGACAGGGCACGTCCTGGCGGCGGTATGCTAGCACGAATATCGATCGTCATGGTTTAAATAGTCGAATCAACTGCAGCGGCACTGGCCAATCCGTCACCTCTGGCAGGAATTTGCAAGGCAAGGCAACCAGAACATTTATGTCAAACCATAATGAAGTAAAGGGACTTGAAGCTCGGAACAGAAGAAATCAACACGCTGATACTCAGAGTCCCCCTGCCACTTCCAATCACCGTTATGATCTTCCAACCGTACAACATACTTGGCATCAAGACAATCAAGGTATGAGCAGCCACTTCCTCTTTGATTCAGCCTGCATCGGCCTAGTCTGTGCGAACCGAATTTCCATTTATGGCATCGGTACCCGAAGTTTAAGCAGGACAGCTACCACCCTCAGGCGATTTCATAAGTGGAGACGCTATAAAGCTAGAGATCGCAACCCAGTTCATCCCATATCTGTTCAAGTGAAGGGTGCAAACAATTCGGTAGACGATAATCGGTGCAGTGGGAGAAGGCATAGCAGGTAAATCATGGATGCGGGTGGTAGTCGCTGCGCTGCAGCGAATCAGGACCTCTATGAAGCTAAGAGAGGTTATGAAACCAGAGCCACTACCAAGCACAAGCGCAAGGTGGCGGATCTGGAGGATAAGGTTAAACAGGAAGAGAAAGGTCGAACGGAGGAGGAGGTTGCGGCATAAGTGAATTGGCTGCATGATCCCGGTACCCCAACTAAGAGGGCTACTCAGTTCATGCGCACCAAAGCAGAATGCTCGCGCACTAAGACTCTGATAGCCAAAGCTCTGGAATCCATGGAAAAGGAAAGGCCGAATAACATCACGGAAGTAAACTTAACTGACGCTCAAATGGCCAAAATCTTGGACTTCAACAACTCTCTGGACAGCCGCATCACCAGGGTTCAGGACGCCATCCATGTCGTTGACCGCAAGCTCACTCTCCTTATCAAGCTGCTCAAAGACACCATCAACCAGGGCCCTCCTGCCCCTCAGACTACAAATGTCACGGAGCAAAGCGACAATATTCTGAATGCCATGCAAGCTAGGATGAATACCCATGTTGCACAAATGGGCCTGGACACCATCGGTCTGTTGGGAAAGCATATCTAATCTCTGCCTCTGCTCTTTTTGTCTTCTTGTTTGGGTCTTCGGCTCCTTATGGCCTTCTCTGTTCTTAATAATGTCAATGTCTCAGTCTGCTATGTTTTGAACCTCGTGATGTATGCGAATAAGATCTGCCACTGCCGCCCTGCGTGGTGTGCCTCAGGCATCTTAGTCTTGCTGGATAGTCTGTCCCAATCGTCCATCTGCCTCAGCAGAATTTTTGTACACTATTTTGTTATATAATATAACTATCTAATTTACACAAAAAAAAAAAAAAAAAATTATTTCCTTTAAGAATATTTTGATGATTTTTTTATCTATAGTGTATTTTGCAAAGTCAATAAATAAATTATTATCACATTATGTATCTATGTATTTTTCAGTGTCAATAAATAGTATTCCCTCTCTGCCCCCTCCATCTATATCTATATCTCCCTCTATATCTCCTTCTTTGTCTCTCTATCTCACCCCCCCCCCCACACACACACACACCATATTTATCTATCTCTCCCTTCTTCCATCTCTTCACCTCCCATCTATATCTATATCTCCCTTTGCCTCTCCTTTGTCTCTCTATATCACCCCCAAAACATACAAAATCTTTCTCTATGTAAAATTACATATATCTGATATAGACAATTGTAGATCCATTGTTTGATGTATTATGACATTATGGGTCTATGTATTATCACATTATTATTTATTTAAAAATTCATTACATTATTGGTTTCTCCAAACAATTATCACATCTCCTTCAAGAATATTTTTATTTGTTTTGATGTTTATAAATATACATTTTCCTTTACAATTTTTTTAATACATTGTTGTATGCAATTACTCTATTAGTAATTTTGAATATATGTATTTGTCTATCAATAATTAGTTGGTGATGAATAAGGGAGATGATCTTGTCCAGGGTTAATTTGCTTTTTGCAGAAGGATTGATTATGCACATATTTTTCATTTTAATTGTAGGTATCACAGCTTTTGACAACTAATTATTTCTTAATAGTGTCCCTCTACGTATTACTAAATATATCTTGATTTTTTTTTAATAATATATAGGCTGAATATTAACAACATCTAATGCATCTAATGCAAATAGAAAAAAAAATTAGGAAATAACATCTACACTGAAATCAATACATCTAATGCAAGCAATCAAATGAGATTAGAAATCAACATCTACACTAAAATCAATGCATCTAGTGCAAGAAATCAAATAGGATTATAAATCCACATCGACACTAACATCCATGCATCTAGTGTAGGAATAAAATAAGATTATAACTCCACATCTACATTGAAACCCATGCATCTAGTGCAAGAAATCAAATAGGATTAGAAATCCACATCTACATTGAAGTCAATGCATCTAGTGCAAAAAATCAAATATAATTAGAAATGAACAGCTACAGTGAAATCAATTCATCTAGAACAAGGAATCACATAGGATTAGAAATCATCATCTACATCGAAATCAATACATCTAGTGCAAGAAATCTTCTTCCCTCTCTCGCCCATCCATCTAATCTTGAAAAATATTTTTAATAATTTACAGTCTCAAGATTAACAACATCTAATCCATTTACTGCAAGCAATCAAATATGATTAGAAAACAACATCTACTTTGAGATTATTTCATATAATGAAAGCAATCAAATAAGATTAGAAACCAACATCTACACTAAAATCAATACATCTATTGCAAACAATCAAATATAATTAGAAATTAACAACTAAACTAAAATTGTTGAGATTTTCTGTTTGTAACAAAATAGTAAAAATATCAGCTGATGACAACAATAGGGATTCAGTTCCTAGATTAGCTCCAGGTTGTTGGGAGGGAGTTAATGCCTCCTATATTTGATGTGAGGGAGTTATGAGGCTGTTAGATTCTCTATGCTATATAAGAGGCAATCATTCGGATGATTTACTAAGAGTGTGACAGGTTTTATGAGAATTTCTTGATGTAATCTCTAATTTGATTAATAAAATCCTGATGCCTATGTTTGGTGGATGTAGCCCAGATTGGTTGGGTGAACCACGTTAATTCTTGTGTTTATGTGCTTGATATTCTGTTGTGTGTTATTTTGTTTGATTTTTTGTGCCTCTGAATTCCAACAATTGGTATCAGAGCATGTTGGAGGTGCTGCCTGGAGGAGCTGACTGGAGGCGCTGCGTGCGTGACTGCTGTGTATACCCTGTGCTGGTGCGGTGAGTTGCTGTGCTAGCACACTGTGCTAAGGTGTTGTGCGGTGGTATTTGCGTTCAAAGTTCAAGATTGCATACACAGTAGACCGGTGGTATGTGCGTACTCCACGCAGCGAAAGAGCGGTTGCATACACAGTAGACAGTAGACCGGGTTGCATACACAGTAGACCGGTGGTATCAAGCCTATCCACGCTCCAGACCTCAACAACCAGGCAGGCAAGTGAATCACTTCCTTACTTGTGGAAAATTGAACTGTAATTACTGTTTATAGTTCACACATTTAAAATCGAACTGTAAGTGCTGTGCAAAATCGAACTGTCAAATGTGTGGAGAATGGTCGGTTCTAGAGTTTTGGTGGCCCAACAATAGCATAATTGTTAACATTTTCAGCGATTGTGAGAGAACAACTTTAGACGTTGGAAAGAGACAACAAAATTTGTGAAGAGCGTAGGCATTCCAAAAAAAAAAGTTTAGATAATTTACATCTAAATTTTTTGAAAGCATATACAGAGTCGTAGGCATTCCAACATGAATCGTATGCATTTTGGTTTGATATTCCAACATGCATCGTAGGCACAAGGTTTTGGTTGATATTCCACATGAATCGTAAAGTTTTCATGTTAAATGGAATAAAGGGTTGTTAAAGTTTTTCATGTTAATGGAATAAAGGGTCGTAAAGTTTTCATGTAAGTAGTGCCTTGGGAAGCCATATGGTGCGCAGGTTTATATGAATGTTTTTTATTTGTACATGTTTACAAATAAATGCGCATATTGCAGATTTGTTGAGCCAAGAAGCCGGGAATCGTTTATATTGGCAGTGGTCTTTTGTATTGTAGTTCACAGCAAAATAATTTTTTTTTAAAACAAAGGCAGAGGCAAACATAATTTTTTTTTTTGTGAGAAGTGCAAACGGCAGATTTTTTTTTAAAAAGGCATTGGCAATTTTTTCTATTGCTGGTTGGATATTGGAGATTATTGTGTTTTTTGTTGATACAAATGGCGAAAACTCAAAGTGCCTAGTTTGAAATTGAGAAATTTAATGGAAAGAATAATTTTGAGATCTGGAAGGTGAAAATGCATGATTTTCTTGTCCAACATGGCGTGGCAAAGGCATTGTTGGGCGAGGCCAAACAGCCTTACAACATCACAGATAGCCAGTGGACCGAGATGGATGAAAGAGCGACTAGTGCTATTCAACTGTGTCTAGCTGATGATGTCCTGTTAATATTGTGTCGGAGACAACAGCTGCTGGTTTGTGGACGAAACTAGACAAACTATACATGACAAAATCCTTAACCAATAGGATTCTCCTGAAGCGACAGTTGTACGGTTTGCGAATGAAGGAAGGTACATCGATTTCTAATCATTTAAATGCTTTTAATACTCTTCTTGTGTAATTACAAAGTATAGAAGTAAAAATTCCATCCGAGGATAAAGCTATTACTTTATTGTGCTCGTTGCCCAAATCATGGGATCATTTTGTTACTTCTATAAGTCTTAGTTCATCAGAAACTATTGAGTTTGATGATGTAGTTGCATCCTTATTATCAGAAGAAACAAGGAGGAAGTTGCATTCCAAAACCTCTACATCAGAAGCTATGATGGTTAGAGGTCATTCGAAAGAAAGACGCCCCAGGAAGCCGAGCGACTCACGCTCAAAGTCAAAAGGGAAGAAGAGTAAGCTAAAATATTGGTTTTGTGGAAAATCAGGGCATTTAAAGAAGGACTGCTAGAAGCCTCAGCAACAAACTTCAAAAGCAGAGTCTTCGACAGAGAAGAAGGAGGCGAATACGACAGATACAGGTTCGACATCTGGTTCAGGTATGAGTGATGAAGTATTATCAGTTAATGTTTCAAATCATGGTCAACATTGGTTGTTAGATTCCGGTGCATCAAACCACATGTGTATCCATAAAGAATGGTTTAAGGAATAGAAATCAATTGATGATGGTGTTGTGTACATGGGTAATGATGTAACATGTAATATTGTTTGGATTGGGAGCATACAACTACAAATGTTTGATGGGACTACTAGAATATTAACTGATGTGAGGCATGTACCAGATTTAAGGAAAAACTTGATTTCATTAGGAGCACTTGATTCAAATGGGTATAAAACTGTAATTCAAGGTGGAGTAATGAAAATTTACAAAGGCTTCTTACTAGTTATGAAAGCTAAGAAAGTAGGAAATCTATTTCAGTTAGAAGGAGGTACAGGGTCAGCTTTTGTGTCTACTATGTCTGCACATGACAGTAACTCCATTCACTTATGGCATCAAATATTGGGACATATGAGTGAGAGAGGGTTGAAAATTTTGGCTGATCGCAAGTTACTTCCAAATCTAAAGTCTGGAAAATTAGATTTCTGTAAGCATTGTCTGTTTGGGAAACAAAGTAAACAAAAGTTTAAAACAGACAAACATACTAGTAAAGGCATACTTGATTATATCCATTTAGATGTTTGGGGACCAACCCCTACAACCTCATATGGTGGTTCGTCTTATTTTGTATCATTCATTGATGACTTTTCTAGGAAGGTTTGGGTCTACATGTTGAAAAGAAAGTCTGATGTGTTTTCAGGTTTCAATCAGTTTAGAGCATTGGTAGAAAACAACACTGGTAGAACAATAAAGTGTTTAAGAACTGAAAATGGTGGTGAAGTTTTTTCCAAGGAGTTTGACAGCTATTGCAAGGATGCAGGGATCGAGAGGCATAAGACCACGGTTTATACTCCTCAGCAGAATGGAGTTGCTGAACGCATGAACAGGACTCTTCTCGAGAGAGCAAGGAGTATGCTAAGTAATGCCGGGTTGCAAAAGGAGTTGTGGACGGAAGTGGTGGCAACAACTTGTTATGTGATAAACCGATCTCCATCGATGGCGATAGACTGCAAGATTCCGCAAGAGGTATGGAAAGGACACCCTTGTGACTATTCTAAACTCAGAGTGTTTGGTTGTGATGCATATGCTCTAATGCCTAAACATCAGCGAACTAAGTTAGATCCAAAGTCTAAAAGGTATATCTTTGTTGGGTATGGTGTTGGAACAAAGGGATATAGATTGTGGGATCCTACTACCCGCAAAATTATCATCAACAGAGATGTAAATTTTAATGAATCCTCTCTTGTACAGTTAGATGTAGATAGTTGATTGAAACAGGATGATGTATTTGACTTTCACCACATTCAGTTTGATAGCATTTCTAACGATAGTCATGATGACCATATTTCAGATACTAGTCATGAACAGGTTTCAGAATCAGAACATGAACAAGGTTCAGGTTTAGATCATGAACAGGTCTCAGATACTGATCGGAAAGAAGTTCCTACAGATGGTAGTCAACCAATCGAGGAAGCGCCAGAAACATCCTTAAGGAGGTCGACAAGAATCAAACGGCCACCAAGAAGGTATGATGATTATGTCACTTCTGTTGCATTTACTACTAATGACAATGAACCTTTGTGCTATCAGGAAGCAATAGAAGGATCGAAAAGTGACAAGTGGAAAGCAGCCATGAAGGACGAAATGATGGCCTTAAGTAAAAACGGCACATGGGATCTGGTGGAGCTTCCGAAAGGCAAGAAAACTGTAGGGTGTAAAGGGGTCTTCAAGCTGAAACGAGGTGTGAATGATACGGAAGACAGGTACAAAGCACGACTGGTTGTGAAAGGGTTTTCTCAGAAAGATGGTATTAACTTTCATGAGATATTTTCGCCAGTAGTTAAAATTGTTTCAATTAGAATTGTGTTAGCATTAGTAGCTTTGTTTGATTTGGAGTTGCAGCAGTTAGATGTTAAGACTGCATTTCTACATGGTTATTTAGATGAGGAAATATATATGGAACAACCGGAAGGGTTTGTTCAGCATCGCAATGATAAATTTGTCTGTAGGCTCAAGAAATCATTATATGGCCTGAAGCAGTCGCCTCGACAGTGGTATACGAAGTTTGATTCTTTCATGTTGAGTCAGAAATATGTTAGAAGTGAATATGATCATTGTGTTTATTTTAAACAGTTGAATAATGGCATATTCATTATCTTGGTATTGTATGTTGATGATATGCTTTTAGCAAGCAAAAGCATAGAAGAAATCAACAGGTTGAAGGCTCAGATGGCAAGGACATTTGATATGAAAGATCTAGGAGCAGCAAGACAGATTTTGGGCATGGAGATTTTCAGAGACAGGAGCAATGGTAAGCTATGGCTATCACAACAGAAGTATATTGAGAAAATACTTTTGAGATTTGGTATGAATAATGTGAAGCCTGTGTCAGTCCCTTTAGCTTCCCATTTTAAACTTTCTTCGAGTTTATGTCCTAATACAGATGAAGAAAAGGATTATATGTCTCGAATTCCATATGCCAATGTAGTAGGATGTTTAATGTATGTGATGGTTTGTACTCGACCAGATATTTCACATGCAGTTGGGGTTGTCAGCAGGTACATGGAAAATCCGGGTAAAGAACACTGGTCAGCAGTTAAATGGGTGCTTCGGTACTTGAGAGGCACAAGTAGTTATTGTATTTCTTACAATAAGAGTAGTGAATTTGTTTGCGGATATGTTGATTCCGATTTTGCAGGTGATTTGGATAAGAGAAGGTCAACTTCAAGGTACGTCTTTACTCTTGCAGGTGGAGCTATCAACTGGATGTCAAAGCTACAGAACATTGTTGCTTTGTCCACTACTGAAGCAGAATACATTGCTGCTTCTCATGCTTGCAAAGAGGCGGTTTGGTTGAAAGGTTTTCTTGGTAAGTTTGGTACATTACAGGACAACATCAGGTTACTTTGTGATAGTCAAAGTGAAATACATTTGGCTAAGAATCCGGCCTATCGTAGAAAATCAAAGCATATTCCAATTAAGTACCATTTTGTAAGACAGGTTGTCACTGAAAGGGGAGTCTCTCTTGAAAAGGTGCATACAAAGCAGAACTGTGCAGACATATTCACGAAACCAGTTTTGTTGGAGAAGCTACGCTGGTGTTTGGCTTCTCTTGGCTTGCATAGAAGATAAAATAATAATAACAGGGCATCAGGCGAATTGTTGTCAAGGTGGAGATTGTTGGGATTTTCTGTTTGTAACAAAATAGGAAAAATCTCAGCTGATGACAACAATAGGGATTCAGTTCCTAGATTAGCTCCAGGTTGTTGGGAGGGAGTTAATGCCTCCTATATTTGATGTGAGGGAGTTATGAGGCTGTTAGATTCTCTATGCTATATAGCAGGCAATCATTCAGAGGATTTGCTAAGAGTGTGAGAGGTTTTATGAGGATTTCTTGATGTAATCTCCAATTTGATTAATAAACTCCTGATGCCTATGTTTGGTGGACGTAGCCCAGATTGGTTGGGTGAACCACGTTAATTCTTGTGTGTTATGTGCTTGATATTCTGTTGTGTGTTATTTTGTTTGATTTACTGTGCCTCTGAATTCCAACAAAAATTGATGCATCTAGCACAAGCAATCAAATAAGATTAGAAATCACTATCTACATTGAAATCAATGCATTTAGAGAAAGAACAAAATAGGATTAGAAATCAATATCTAAATTGAAATCAATGCATCTAGTGCAAGAAATCAAATATACTTTGAAATAAGCATCTACACTAAAATCAATACATCTCATGCAAGAAATAAAATAGGATTATAAATCATCATCTACACTGAAATCAATACATGTAGTACAAGGAATATTATTCCTTCTCTCCCCCCTCCATCTATATCTATACCTCCCTCTATCTCTCATTCTTTGTCTCTCTACCTCACCTGCCCAAACACACACAACAGGGAAAATTTTAACAACCCCCCCTAAATTTACATGTATAATAAATGGGCGAATCTCCATGGTATATAGGAAAAATGGAAGGCGATTTTATCAATAATATGATATGTATATATTAATGTTTTTGGCGAATCTTCTCACCCAGGCATGGCGAATATTTTACTCAATTTAGTAATCTTGTGTTTATTGAATACACAAATGAAATCATTGCATTTCTTTAAAATATCTTTTGAAATCAAAATTACCAAAATTACATATCGATAACCTAGTGGGTGTAGGATAAAATTCACCCGTGCCATTGACAGAAAGCATGAGAAAAAACCTTATACTATATATAAAACGAAGAAAAATTCAAATTCATCACTTCTAGGGACCTCATAACCACCCTGCCAATACACAAGTATGTTCCTGTTTGTAATTAGAAAAATTAAAATTCACCCATGCCATTGACAGAAAGCATGAGAAAAAACCTTATACTATATATAAAATGAAGAAAAATTCAAATTCATCACTTCTAGGGACCTCATAACCACCCTGCCAATACACAAGTATGTTCTTGTTTGTAATTAGAAAAATTACCCAGATAACCTAGTGGGTGTAGGATAAAATTCACCCATGCCATTGACAGAAAGCATGAGAAAAAACCTAATACTATATATAAAACGAAGAAAAATTCAAATTCATCACTTCTAGGGACCTCATAACTACCCTGCCAATACACAAGTATGTTCCCATTTGCAATAGAAAAATTACCCAAATTACAATCTGTTTACTCCAACATATGTTGGAAAGTTATAGAAGGATGACTAGTGCAATCAATCCATTCCTTTTAGCCCTGGATTTGTTTCAGTTTAAAACAGAAATATACAAATATACTTGTCCAATGTCTATGCTTTAACCATTCACCTTAAGATGTTTTTACAATATAATTTCCTAAGTCTATTTAATATCTTCATTATCATAAAACCAACCTATATCCATCTTAACTCCACATCTACCACTCTTAGGGGGATGAAATCTATTTATCCCTCTGAGCACTTGGTAGACCCAGAATTAAGATGGATCTAAGATAGAATTTCTCCTTTAAATAGTATATGCTCACATGAATACCATGGGTTATCAT
>APFE030676638.1:16359-53552 GCA_000404065.3 Pinus taeda | reverse complement strand
TTTATTTATTTACCATACGTCTAGTTTATTTATATTTTTATTTATTTACCATACCTTTTGAGTAAGTATAAAAAGACATTTTATTTATTTACCATACCTCCACTTTACTTATATTTTTATTTCTTTACACCCTTGCATGTATATAAGGTGACTTATGGAGTAAATATAAAAAATGTTTTATTTATTTACCATACCTCTCATTTATTTATATTTTTATTAATTTACCATACCTATTTTATAAATATGGTATTTTGGTCTTTGGCCCATAGGATTCACTTAAATAAAACCTATTCTTGAAAATGGGCGAATGGAAGGTTGTAACTCCTAATTTCAAGGGCTAATTTACCTTTTTTACCCTCTCCCTTAAAAAAAAGTGGGCTATTAGAGGTGATTTATAAAAATGTACTATGATACAAAATATTCGCCCACTAAAAATTTAAAACCCTTTAATTTCGCCAAAGGGCGAACATTCGCCCCTAAATTTTTCTATGACACACAACATCTCTCTCCATATCTATCTATCTCTCCATCCCTCTCTATATCTCTCTCTTCTTCCCTCTCTTCACCTCCCATCTATATCTATATCTCCCTCTGTCTCTCCTTTGTCTCTCTATATAACACCCAAAACATATACACTCGTTTTCCATATATATATATATATATATATATATAGATATATATATATATATATCCAAAGTTATTAAATTTAATAATGTTTTTTATTTTATGGGAACAAAAATTATAATAAAACTACATCAAATTAATATTTTGAAATATTAGAACTTTGATGTGGAAATATTTGTCTTTAAAGGCTTTAATATATCCATAGGAGCAAGATTTTTGATTCCTTAGGTTCAATTATCATTTTCCTTTGATTTAAGAGGTGATATTAGCTTTAGTAAATCTGAGTAAAGATGTTTAATATGTTATATAATTTGAAATTTTAAAGTGGTAATTTTTTTTATTAAAGGTAGATTTATGATCCATTCAAATTCACTTATATGGAAAAGGAACTGTTAAATGCATGAGATAATTTATTATCCATTCAAATTATATATAATAATACATAGTTATATTTTACTAATTAATCTTTGTCCATTAGTAAGATTAAAAAGTGATATATAATTTAAGGTTCAAGCTAAGGTTTTTGTCGACATTATCAAAATTTATTTTTTTTATTCCTTTAGGACATGACATACTTACGCGTGGGGGTCATACTAGGCTTGGCACATTCTACAATTCTTATAAATTATTTAAATAATTTCCAAAATGTATTAATCTTTTAGTTTTTGGTATCCTTTTCATTTAAATTAAATTATTTTAAATTACTAATGTTTTAGTTAACGAATTTAGAGAATAATTTTAATTTTAATGAATAAATAAGCATTTTTTTCATCAAAACTTTTAGATACAGAAATGCAGATTTCTAACCATGGAGATTCCACCCCACTTTACCATTGATATTTTTAGCTTGTAAATAGGCTATGTTAAAATATCATGGGCCAATACCATGGCTTACTAATATGACATGTCCCAAAAACCATAACTCATGCTCCTATGGAAAATGTTCATATGACATTCTTTTTAATGGACATAACTCCTTTTAAGATAAATCTCAGCCTTTGATATATGACTACTACTAAAAATAATCAAGACTATTTTGTGAATAGTAATTAAATCCCTACTTCTGATGAGCCTCATAAATGGGTAATCATATGGGCTCATTTTACCTTGTAACCTAGTCAAACCAACCATTCTCTTAGCTTATTGCATGATTTTCTGATTATATTGATGCTTATAGAGTGAGTTGAGTTAGTTCTATGCCATATGATCTAATATGTATTTAATGCATATTATTGATGATTTTCGAAGTCAAATTCAAGGATCTAGTGGTCAAATGCTAGCAATAGCCCGAAATGGACAAAGGAGAGGACTTCTAGGATGGAATCCCCTTCATTTATTACTCCTCACTTCGAATTCCCCTTCATTCAGCTCAGAGTACAAATAGTTGAATCATGCATTGGGAGGCAATCGAGCAAGTGAAGGATGACTAATGATTATCTCAAGTTTTGGGAGCCAAGCCTCCCTGATTTTAAGGAAGTTGTTGGTAGCTTTATTTGTATAAGTAGAGAGGCCTAGGGCCTCACTAGGGTCATATTTTTGTTGGATTTTTTCTTATGTAAACTCTGCTCAACTTTGAGCTTATTATTTTGTGACAGTTTCATGTAATCTTGCTATTCTTTTGGAATTAAAGATTGAATCCTTTTTGAGTTAGAATTGAGGTACCTCAGAGAGCTGAAGCTCTTGGGTTAGGGCCCAATCAAAGCAATCGGGCTCCTCTTTACTGTATCTATATGCTTTGTTTCATTTGGTAGATTGGTTTGTTGTTAGAAGTATTTCTTTTATGGTTAAGAATAGGTTTCTTTTGATGATTTAGTAGTTTACTTCCATTTGTGCTTTCTATAGCAGGTTAAATATTGATAAAAAAATATTCAAAAGGCTAGAAATAGTGCCTTGGCCTCTCTTCCTCCCTTTGGGACCATGATTTGAGGCAAAGACCCTCTTGTTGCCCCAAAAACAAAAATTTTCCTCCTTCAAAGTTCTTAGATTGTTTGCAGCTTTTTAGTACGTTAATTGTCTAGTTTTTCTTTGTTTAAGATCTTCTTCATCATGATTACTTCTTGATTTTCAATAGACTTCTTCCATGCTTTTCTTTCCTACAGTATTTCACAACATTTCTTTTCATAGATCATAGTTTAGACTAGCTTGATGCAAAACTTTGTTTTCCTAGATGCACTCATTTCATTGCTTGTTTGATCTTAATGGTTGACTGTCAGTCCCTTTGCGGCATATCTCTTCCAGCAGTAGGCTAGCCTATCAACCATCCTATCCTCCATATGACCCATGCCCTACAGGTTTCCTAATTCTCACCTCAATTCTGCCTTAGTTTCTTGCATTTTCCATAGAACTTCTTCCTCTCTCCTTGAGAAAATCCAATCATCTTTCTCTCTCCTAGTGGTTCATGGTAGACCATAGGCGCCCTAATACCTCATTCCAATATTTATCCACCTTTTCTACCCACTATCACACCCTTAAAATAGTGAAAACTGCTCTCGATCTCCTCCTGCGGCCTCCTGTAGAACATTGTTTTTCCTCCTGTAGATTTCCTGTGTCATTCAGTAGATTTTCCTGTAGGCTTTCTTTTGAAGGTCGAGTGTAGGAAAAGCCTCCAGAAGGTCACCTGAGACTTCCTAAGACCCATTCACACCATCCTACATCCTCTCACGTGCCAAAATTGCCCTCCAGCGACAGCTATTCACTGCCACACTCACACACAATAAATTAGATGCATGTCGAATTCACATAAAAATACATAAAAATCCAAAAATATGTTTTTTTGCTTATTTACTTCTAGAAATAGTATAGTTAGATTTTGTTTACTTCCTTGAGTAGGTAATGGCATTCCTTTCATGTTTTTAATAGTGCTTTCTGCAAAAGTAGAATTAGTTGGTTAATTAGGGTTCTCTAGGTTTGCTTTACATTTCAGTGTTTCTCCTTTCTACAGTTAGAATAGCATCTATCTTTCTTTCGTTCCATCACATATAGAGATTCTTCTGGAATCCATATAAGTTGGCTTGAACTCCTAGTGGTCTTGCGCCAGCTAACCAAGTGACAACCTGCAGTAAGAACTAGTACTTGTGCATACAACACCAATGCTTCCAAGTTTATTACGAACTACCTGGTTGATAAGAGTAAAGTAGGTAGCCCAGGAGTTTTAGCATTATTGCTGCAATACTGGTGCTCACAACTTTTTTGCGCCGCTGCCAGGGAAGCATTAGAGTATTCTCTAATTACTACTTTCTTCTATTTCCTACTGCAACATTATGTTAATAGTTTATTTCAGCAAAAGTAGACTAGTCCTTTCTTTTCTTTCAAGTTCTGCATTTCTTCGCTTTTATTTTCAATTCCACAAATTTCCATTTCAACAAGTTCATTTCAATTAGTTGCAATTTGTTTTGTTCAATCAATTTTAGTTTTGAAGGTACTATTAGTGTGGGAGAAAAGAAACAAAAACCAACCAAAAACATTTCCCTTCATTCCTTGTAGGAATAGAGATAACTCAGGAAAATTTTTTCCCAACACCACCACTGCTTCACACAAGAAATATTGTCTCTTCTTTGGTGGATGCGATCAAGAAGAACTGTTAGGTGAATAGCAAGACATATTTAAAGAACCTATAGGGGCAGAATAAGAAGAAAACATTCCTTTGGGGCCAATGGCTGAAAACAGAAATTCTAAGGGGAATGGAGAGAGAATAGAGGGTACCTTTCCCATTTGGGAGAGCAATGGGGACACCAAAATGAAGAACATAAGCCCTTCCGCCTTACCTCACTTCCATGGTCTGACTACAGAAAATCCTGACATCTTTCTGTTTGATTTTTCTATTATCTGTCTAACCTATGACTATGCAGAAGATGAGAAAAAGCTGAAACTGTTCCCTTCTACGCTCAAGGATGTAGCACTACACTAATTCATGGGATTACCCGAAAATAGCATCACAACTTGGGCTCAGATGCAATAAGCCTTTAACAAGAAGTATCGAGACTATTGTGGGTTAAATGATACTAAAGAAGAAATCATTTGAATGACCATAGGAACTGATGAGTCCCTGGAAGACTATGGAGAGAAGTTCCAGCTCAGTTACAAAAGGTTCAGGTGTACACTTGACCTTGAGTCTCTGAAGTTGGTCCTACTCAGGGGAATCTGGGAAGATCTTCTAGACACCCTCCATCTGCTGGTCAGGGGAGACATCTACCAACTACCCTATGAGGACATAAATATTGTTTTTAGAAATCATTCTAGGGCAGCCTGAAAGAAAGGTAGGGGGAGTCACCCCATAGCCAGTACCTCTTCCTCCAACTCATCCATGAAAGGACAAATTCGAAACATGATGGAAGAATTTAAGAGTGAGAAGTTGTAGAATCTTTCCATGAAAATGGAAACCTTACATATACAAAGAAAACAAGAGGAAGCAGAGAGGGCTTTGGCCTTTTTTTTCCCTAGATGCACCAGGAGGCATCCTAGGAATGAATGCCCATTGAAATCTATAGAGGTTTGTTTAGTTTGTGAAGAAAAACATTCTACAGATAAGTGCCCTCCCTTACACGGACTTGAAGTTGTATATGAAGGGGTTGAGGGAGTCATTTAACAACCCTACTACATAAACCAAAGAAGGCTGCCTGGACCTAGACCATACTAGCAGGTGATACAAAGAACATCTCATGCATACTACAACCCCAACCAAGTGCCTTCCATACCTTTTTGGGGCCCCCCTACTCATCCTTCCTAGTCCACACCACCTTCTTGGTCCTTCACATCTCAATATCATGCCCAACCAGCCGCTCATTCATTTCAATCATATGCTTAGCCACAACCTCAATGGAATGCATCTCATCAGGGGTGGAGGCCCCAATACAACTCTCTTCCCTCTCTTATGCCTCCACCACCTATCCAACCACAATCGTTACCTTATGCTCCACCAAAGTAACCGAAAATGCCTTCCTAGTGAAATATAAACCTGAACAACAGAAAAGCTCAGCAAATGTATAGTGGGGAACCATCACGACCAACTTATGCTGTGGAGATTCAAAAAATAAAATTATGATCTGGGAAAGTTCTCTGGAATAGCCAGCCTCCAACCAGGGAGGTTGAGGAAGATAAAGAGGAAAGAAAACCTAAAGCAAATCAACACTTTCCTAAGAGACTATCTGCGACAGTCCAGCCTACCCTAGAAGAAACTAAACTCCTTGGAGAATTGAAACATTTATGTGTGCCTATCTACAATAGGTTGACCAAAGAGAAGTGCTTTAGGCATCCAGGAAGGCGGAAGAGAGATGCCCCAACCATCAATGTTATAGGACAACTTTCCAACTTGATGTTGGGGTCGGTAATCTGTCCAAAATATTTGGACCTAGAAGCCTCATAGTTGATGTCCATATCAATGGCACAATGATACCACATAACTTGATTGATCTAGGAGTCGCTATTAATGTGATGACAAAGGACACAATGCTCAAGCTCAACCTCCAGGCCTCCTTGAGGAAGACCACGATAGTGCTACAGCTAGACGACTGCTCCACTGTTACCCATGAGGGGATTGTGGAAGATGTGATCGTCTCCATCGACTCTTGGGAGTACCCTACTGATTTCTTAGTTCTCCAGCCAAAGGCAAAGATCACTAGGTATCCTCTCATTCTAGGAAGACCCTGGTTGGCTACAGCCGATGCCTACATCAGTTGTCAAGCTGGGAACATGACCATAAATAATAGGCACATGTCCAAGTAGTTAATCCTATACCCTCCTGCCTAACCCTTGCTAGAACATGATCTACCTTTCTGGTCAGAGGAGGAATATGAGGATGAAGTTTATTCCACACCACTTTGTACACTAGAATTTGCCATGGAGGGAAAGCCACAAGATGAGGATGATATGATCAAAAATTTGATTCAAAATCCACCTCCCAGTATATCACCCTTAGAAGACATAGTAAGTGAAACCCAAAACAACCCCTCAACTGATCTTTGTGTTGCCAATCCTACTCATCCCCATGTCAAAAATACAGAGTTTGACCCATAAAGGATATTGAAAATCAATCCATCCCTATCTACTTCCCAGGAGAAGGAGCTATGCGGCCTGCTAAGAAAACATCTAAATTCCTTCGCCTGGAGTTATACAGAAATGAAGGGAGTGTGCCCTTTAGTATATACTCATCATATATACATCAAGGAACATTGGAAACCAGTCAGGAAACCTTGAAGGAGGATGAATCCGACACTTGAAGATATTGTTAAGGAAGAACTATAGAAATTGCTTAATGCAGGATTCATCCACCCCATATTTGATAGTGAATGGGTCTCTCCTTTGGTGCTAGTGCCAAAGAAAAATGGTAGGTGGAGAATCTGTGTCGACTATCAGCAATTGAACAAAGCCACTAAAAAGGACCATTTTCCTTTACCTTTCATAGATCACGTGTCAGACAGTCTAGCAGGGAAAAAGTTTTTCTCTTTCCTTCATAGGTTTAGCGGGTACAATCAGATTCAAATCAGCTTGAAAGACGAACATAAGATCACTTTCACTTGACCTTGGGCTACCTTTGCATATCGGATCCTTCCTTTTGGTTTTTACAATGCTCCAGCCACTTTCAAAACAGCAGTATTGAGTATATTTTCTGAACTGGTTCATGATGTAGTAGAGATATACATGGATGACTTTACTCCTAATGGCTCTTACTTTCAGGAAGCTTTATCTAACCTAGGAAAAGTTATAGACAAGTGTATTGAGATGAACCTATCCCTCAATCTGGAAAGATGTGAATTTTTATGACTGAAGGGACCGTGTTAGGTCATGAATATCTCAACAAGGACTGCAGGTGGACCCCAACAAAATTGCCATCATCCAAAGGGTCCCACCTCCTCAGAAGGTGAGAGATGTCAAAAGTTTCCTAGGTTTAGCCAGATATTATAGAAGATCCATTAAAGATTTCAACAAGCTAGCATCTCCTTTTATTGGCCTCTTAGGAAAAGATGTTGAGTTCATATGGTTAGAAAATTGTCAAGAAGCCTTAGATACCTTGAAGAGAAAGCTAGTGAATGCCCCAATTCTAAGAGGCCCATACTAGGCCCTACTTTTCCACATTCACACAGATGCCTCGAACAAAGAAATAGGAGTAGCCTTAGGAAAAATTGACGAAAAGTTACTTGATGCCATATAATTTATAAGAAAAAACTTATCGAAGGCAAAGTTAAACTATACAGTAATTGAGAAGGAACTCCCAACTATCATTCATTCCTTAAACAAATTCAGACATTATATCACAGGCTATCAAACCTTTGGGCATATCGATCATGCTCAAATTAAATATTTAATGAACAAACAAGATGTAAATTCTCACATTGTTAGATGGTTGCTTTTACTACAGTAGTTTGATTTGACCATTATTGATAAGCCCGGTAAAGAAAATGTTGTTGCTGACATTTTGTCTAGAGTAAATTTTCTTGCAGGTGAAGAAGGAATGGTGGATGACCAAATTCTAGATGAAAATGTGTTTGCTATCTTAGTCCTCTCTCCATGGTTTTATCATATAACAAACAACTTGCTTTTAGCATAGTTCCCACCACACCTTTCCTCAAAAGAGAAGAGCAAGATAGTAAGGAAAAACAACCCTTTCACCTGGATTGGGGGTAATCTCTTCAAACTTGGCCTAGATCAAATCTTGAGAAGATGTGTAAAGAAGGAGGAGGTCTTTGACTTCCTCCTGACCTGTCATGATGGGCCTTGTGGAGGTCACTTTGCAGCAAAAGGAATTGACTTCAAGATATTGCAAGTAGGCTACTACTGGCGCACTCTTCATTAGGATGCACGGACATATATTAGCCAGTGTGATCGGTGCCAGAGGATGGGGAAACCTACTGCAAAGGATGAGATGCCCATGCAACCTCAAGTGAAATTTAAGCCATTTGAGAAGTGGGGCATGGACTTTGTGGGTCCTATCAGCCCTCCTTCCAAGCATAAACAATACATCATTGTGTGCACTAATTTCTTGACAAAGTGGGCAGAGACAAAAGAAATCAAAGTAGCAACAGAGGAAAAAGTATTTGAGTTTCTGAGAGAAAACATATTCTAGAAGTTTGGATATCCAAGAGAGTTGGTCGCAGATCAAGGCAGTCAACCACTTCCAATTTGATTGAAGACCTACTCAAACATCATAGAATCGACCACAGGACTCCCACCCCTTACCATTCACAATCCAATGGGTAGGTGGAGGAAACTAGTAGAGCATTGGAAGGGATCCTGACAAAGGTAGTGAGCAACAACAGGAAAGTCTGGGTGAACAGATTAGTTGTTGCCACTTGGGCCTACAACAGAACTTGGAAAACCACGACAAGGTTCACACCCTATGAACTAGTCTATGGGAAGAAAGCTTTGTTGTCAATATAATTTGAATTCAGTACCCTAAGGATGGTGGCTTAGCTAGACCTAGACCTCAACCATGCACAGAAAGAAACATTACTTCAGCTCAATGGATTGGATGAACACATATTTCAAGCCCTTTTCCATACAGAGGTAGTTCAGCTTCAAAGGAAGATATGGCATGAAAAAAATATCAAGGAGAAGTAATTTCAAGAGGGAGATTGGGCACTACTCTATGATTCAAGATAAAAATATTTCAAAGGCAAGCTGAGAACAAGATGGTTAGGACCCTACACTACGGAGAAATGCAATGAAAATGGTTCAGTTTTGATCAAAACCATTGATGACAAAGCCATCCCCATGCTTCTCAATGGACATCGGTTGAAAGTCTACAAGAAAACCCTCTCCAAGTGAGAGTTCATTAAAGATTTGAATAAGATAGTGATGGTAGTGGAGCATGTCTTAGCCTCCACTTCACCGACTCATTGAAGAAAAAGAAAAAGAGAAATAAAAAATAAGGACTCAAGTGGAAATCTCCATGAGGCGCTTGAGTCCCATGATTGGGTTGAAAACCTCTTTTGATGAGGCCCAGTGATGTCAAAGAAAAAGAAGGAGAAAAGAATAAGATCCCTAGGTGAAAACCTCCCTTGGAGGCACCCAGGGTAGGCAATTAGGGTGAAAACCTCCCTGAGGTGCCCTAGTTGTTTTCAAAAAAAAAAAGAGAGAAAAATGGAAAAAGAAAAATTGAGTTTTCATTTGCATTGCAGGTTTGTAGGATGACACTAGGAAGCAAAAGAAGGTGCCAAGGGAACCCTGACATCCACACCAACACCTATCCTACCTACACCACACTTTTCTCCATCATTTATGACATTTCTTTCACCCCACTGTGTTTTTTTTAAAAACTATGTTTTCTATAGGAGGCTTTGTGTTTCCTACAAGAGGCTCCTGTAGAAATTACAGAGAGCTAGAAATGAATATAAAAGGTAGTTCGAGGGACAGGGAAGCTTCATGAAGAACATATAAACACTCCTATAGTCTTAAAACCTCCTTTTCATCATTTCCAAGCCTACATCACACCCCAAGCATCATTCTTCTTCCTGTCCAAGGAAAACATAGGAAAAAACAGTTTTCAAGAAGGGAAAAAAACACAAAAATAAGAGAGGAAGAAACACCATCCACCTCACCTGAAGCCTACCCATTAAATATCCATCTCTATCTACATCTCTGGCATCCTCCTCAAAGCTCCAAGCATAGAAAGAAGATGAAGTTTCAAGGGGAGAAATATCTATAGGAGCTCATGTAGGAATTCGTGTAATGGTTGATCCCATCAAAACCCAGCACCAGCAGCAAAAGAATGCACACCTGAAGGTTGAAGAAGGCACCTGGAGCTCAGCCCAGCCAGAGGAGAATCTACACAAGACACAACCACACATCAGCAAGCAGACAACATGCATCAAAAGAAATGTAGGCATGCAGCAGAGAGGGAGCCACAACACCTCACAAAAAATACATTCATATCACGGTAAGTAACTAACTCACTCCTCTATTTGCATTTGTGTAATTAGAAGTCATGCAAAAGTAGCTAGATGATTGAGGCTGAATGAGGGAAATATGGCCAGTTTACTTGGCCACCTTCTTCTTGTTAACTCCACCCATTGGAGATGTCACCCACACGTCCGCATAGTCAACTCAAGAAAGATATCAAGGACAGGTAGTGGAGGAAGTG
The DNA here is from genome assembly GCA_000404065.3 of Pinus taeda. Classification (NCBI taxonomy): domain Eukaryota; kingdom Viridiplantae; phylum Streptophyta; class Pinopsida; order Pinales; family Pinaceae; genus Pinus; species Pinus taeda. Next base: position 42,853 of record APFE030676638.1, on the reverse strand, counting down.
TGAACTTCAACGAAATCATGAGGGATGATTACGAGGGGGGGCCATGATGGCAAGGCAAGTGGGGACCAATGGTCCAAATATGGGCAACGAATACTTTGCCAACTCACCCCCCATCATTGGAAATATCCATAAAGGGTAATAAGTACTCCTCCCCGAGCACTCTCACCACCTTTTCCTTCATTCTCTCCTCGTAACTCAGCTACAACAAACTCCTTGTACCCCCATAGTCTTGTAACCATCATCCTCCATTGATCTCTCCCATATTATTGCTCTTGGTGCTTTCTACAGGAGCACTTACAAGTTCTACAGCAGCACTTACAGGTTCTACAGGAGCAACTATAGGAGCTCTACAAGAGGGACAGTAGGCTTCTACAGGAGGGGCAATGAATTGTTTTGAAGGGAGAAAACTTGGGTTTTAGCATGGTTTTCGGTCTGAGGAGGTAGGTTCCATGCATGACCCCATTGAATATCAATATATGCAAGAAGTGGTTTCAAATTGAGGAGAAAATACATAAAAGAAAAATTCTGTTGATTTTAAAGAAAACACAGTCTCCTATGTTTCTCTGTTTTTCTCAAAAATTGTTGTCTCCATCTCCATATTTGGTTTCCAAAAGGATTATAAACAAAATGATAGGAGGGTTTATGATGAAGGAGCCCACCACTCCACTACGCTCCATGTACATCCCCAAGTAATGGACATATTCACAGAAGCAAATTGTATGAACTTTTTTGAGAAATTCTTAGGGCTTGATGAGGAGATTGCCCAAGAATTTGCCCACTCTTTGGTCCCCACACAAGAACACATGCCACTGTCACCTTTATGGGTCTTTCCATGGATATAACCCATAAATTTATCAGTAGGGTCACTACCCTTCCTCTTGGGCTACCTTGAATTAAGGATGAGAAGCCAATTGGCCAGGATGCCAAGAAAAACTTCTTCCAAAACAATGAAACCCATGTAGACGATAAAAATTGCATTAGAAGGGCTAGCATACCATATCCTTGGGATGAGGTTAGCTACCAAATAATCAAATACATTTCTTGTGAGGGGAGGTACAACATTTTCTATGGTTATCACTTTAGAATTCTTCATGAATTAAGGTATGCCATGGACACTGCAACACCTTAGAAGCTCAACATCCCTTACTTCTTCCTGCAGTCCCTCATTGAATCCATCACTAAGGTTCAAGCACAGAATTTAGAGTAACTAGCTCACCATGGGTTAATCAAAATTTTAGTGGAAGAAGCCCTCCATACATTTACAATCCCTATAGCATGGGAAATCTTCCGAAACATGACACCTGAGGATGACATAAAGGCCCTAACCTATGATGTTAGTCCTACTAGCAGTGAGGAGGAAGAAAAACAAGTGAGAGAAGGTGAAGCCATTGGTGGCTTAGCATAACAAGAAATGAAGGAGGAAGAAACTAAGATAGAGGAGGAGAAAGCTGAAGAAATGGAGCAGGAATAAACAGAGCAAACAAAGATAGAAAAAGAGACAGAAGGAGGAGAAAAATAAGCAAAAAAGGAAGAACAAGGAGAAAGGTCCCCTGAGACTCTGGAAAGGGAGGCAGTAGCTGCCCGCGTTGCCCTCAGTACACCAATCAAGCCAAACAAAAGGAGGAAAAGGCAGGCCTCCACGTATTTCAGGGCTAGGAAGACCACAAGAACCAAAACAGGAAAACCTCAGCCCTCCTCAAAAGTGCCAATTACAATTTAAGATTCACCCTCTCCCATAGGGAAAGAATCCCCTTCAAAGGCACCTATCACATATGAAAGGGGGACTCCTAGATCTCCCACATGGAAAGAAAAGGTAGACCTACAGGACCCAAAAACAGTCCTACAGGAGGTTCAAACAGTTCTACAGGAGACACTGTTAAAGCGACAAGAGACCCAACAGTTTAAGAAAAGGATAGAAGAACAACCATAGGGGAAGGAGGAAGAACCAGAGATACAAGAACCTGATCCCCAACCTAGTCTGGCTTCCTATTACAATATGCTTGAGGGAGGAAGGATAATCCCACAAAAGTTTGCAATTCCACTATTCTTTGAATTAGAGAAAGAGAGAAAGAGAACAAAAAGGTGGATGCAGATAGCCAAATCCAAAAGGGTTGAGGATGTTGGCCATATGGAAAACAAACTCAGAGAAATGGGCAGAGAGTTGAGTATCAGACACAGGGAAGAAATTACAAGAATACACCTTGAGACTCAAAATGAATTGTTAAGGAGGCAGCTGCAAGAGAAGGAGACTCAGCTGGCATGCATGGAAAACTTATCCATGTAGGCATTGCAATGTAGAACACCATCAAAATCCTATGGCCTATATCTTAGGGACTAATGGTTATAATTCCAAATGAAGACTTTGGCACAAATAGGCACAATGCCCTTCCAAGATTACAGGCAGTTTATGGATTTGTGTGACCAAAGCACATCAAAGGATAAGGCAAAGATTGTATAATTTTACCTACATAACATTTCCCTCATAGACATGAATGTGTGGGACCCCAATGCCAAGCTAGGGGAAATGCAACTAATGGTCATGGCCTCATGGATGAACGATGAAGAGATGAGGGTAGCAGAAATAAGAAGATTGATGATAAAAGAGTAGAATGAGCCATTAATGATAAGAGCTGAGCCATCATATCCCATGGCACTCATCAACACACACGACCTACTTGTAAATAATCCTTAGATTCCCCCTAGATATATAAGTGATTAGGCACAAGCCATTGCACACTTTGAGGATATGCAAAGGCTACTTGGGGATGACTATGTGCATGTATGCATAAGGAGATGGAACACCTTACCACACAGTCTGCAGATCACGGAATATCATTCTCCTATCAGGATGAAGGAGGCACTAAGGAGGGTGTCGATGTACAAGTGCTCCATGCAGAGGCTGAAGGTCAACTAGATTAGCCTCAAATTGAGTCCCCCACTGCTATTAGGCATGTTGGAAGGAAGAAGAGAAGAAGAAGAGGAGGGGCAGTGGGAAGAAATAGATAGGAAGGTAGGATTCTATGACAAGGAAGAGTAGACCACATTAGATGTTTGGGATGTTAGGGAGGCCACCAGGGCCATAAAATATGAGGAGATGGACTAAGTTTCTCAGAGGATGAGAACCAATTTCAGCAGGGGGTGATGATGAGCGTCACAAATGGGTAATTATATGTGCTCATTCTACCTCCTAACCTAGTCAAACCAGCCATTCTCTTAGCTTATTATATGATTTTCTAATTATATTGATGCTTATACAGTGAGTTGAGTTAGTTATTGTGCCATATGGGCTAATTTTTATTCAATGCAGATTATTGATGATTTTCGAAGTCAAAGTCAAGGATCTAGTGCACAAATGGTAGAAATAGATTGAAGTGGATAGAGGAGAGGAATTCTAGGAGGGAATCCCCCTCATTTATTACTCCTCACTTTGAATTCCCCTTCATTCATCTCGGAGTACAAATAGTTGAATCATGCACTAGGAGGGAGCCGAGGAGGTGAAGGATGATTGATGATTATCTCGAGTTTTGGGAGCCAAGCCTCCCTGATTTTAAGGAAGCTATTGGTAGCTTCATTTGTATATGTAGAGAGGCCTAGGGCTTCATTAGGGTTAGATTTTTGTTGGATTTTTTCTTATGTAAACTTTTCTCAAATTCAAGCTTATTATTTTGTGACAGTTTCATGTAATCATGCTATTGTTTTGGAAATAAAGATGGAGTCCTTTTTGAGTTAGCACTAAGCTACCTTAGAAGGCTTAGGCTCTCAAGTTAGGGCCCAATCCACGTATCCAGGCTCCTCTTTACTGTATCTGTAAGCTTTGTTTTAGTTGGTAGATTAGTTTGTTGTTAGAAGTATTTCTTTTATGGTTAAGATAGGTTGCTTTTGATGATTCAATAGTTAGCTTCCATTTGTGCTTTCTATAGCAAGTTAAACATTGATCAGAAAAGATTCAAAAGGCTAGCAACAGCGCCATCGCCTCTCTTCCTACCTTTGGGACCACGATTTTAGGCAAAGACCCTCTTGCTGCCCCAAAAACACTAATTTTCCTTCTTCATAGGACTTTTAGTGTTTGCAGCTTTTTAGTAGGTTAATAGTCCAGTTTTTCTTTGCTTTAGATCTTCTTCATCATGCGCACCTCTTGATTTGTAATAAAATTATTTCATGCTTTCCTTTCCTACAGTATTTCACAGAATTTCCTTTCATAGATCATAGTTTAGACTAATTTGATGCAAAACTCTATTTTCCTAGATGCATTAATTTCATTTCTTGTTTAATCTTGTTGGTTGACTATCAGTCCCTTTACAGCAGATATCTTCTAGCATTAGGCCAGCCTATCATCCATCCCATCCTCCATCTAATCCATTCCCTACATGTCACCCAAGTCTCACCTCAATTCTGCATTAGTCTCCTGCATTTTCCATAGAACTTCTTCCTCTCTCTTGGTGGTTCATGGTAGACCATAGGTGCCCTGACACCTCATTCAAACCTTTATCCACCTTTTCCACCCACTCTCACACCTTCAAAATAGCGAAAAAGGCTCTCGGCCTCCTCTTGTACGAGTCCTATAGAACACTATTTTTCCTCTTGTAGATTTCCTCTGTCCTCCTGTAGATTTTCCTGTAGACTTTCTTTTGAAGGCTGAGTGTGGGAAAAGGATAGAAAAGCCCACCTGAGAGTTCCTAGGACCCATCCATACCATCCTACATCCTCTCAGATGCCAAAACCGACCTTGAATGCCACCTATTCGTTGCCACACTCACACACAATAAACTACATGCATGTCAAATTCACATAAAAATCCAAAAATAAGTTTTTTTTCTTATTTACTTCTAGAAATGTCATAGTTAGATGTTGTTTACTTACTTGAGTAGGTAATGGAATTCATTTCATGGTTTTCATAGTGCTTTCTACAAAAGTAGAATTAGTTGGTTAATTAGGGTTCTCTAGGTTTTCTTTACATTTGAGTCTTTATCCTTTCTGCAGTTAGAATAAAATCTATCTTTCTTTCCTTCCATCACATATAGAGCTTCTTCTGGAATACATAGAAGTTGGCTTGAGCTCCTAGCGATCTTGCGCTGACTGACCAAGTGAGAACCTACATTAAGAACTAGTACTTCTGCATACAACACTGACGCTTCCAAGTTTGTTACGAACTAATGGATTGATAAGAGTAAAGTAGGTAGCCCAAGAGTTGCAACATTGTTGCTGTAATAGTGGTGCTCACCACTATCCACTTAATAATTATTGAAAATTAAATTAAAATGTGGAAGAACTATTCCAAAATAGACATGCCCATGGGTGTAATTAGGAACATGGTAAAGATTTATCCTTCATGGACTATTCTAGAATATTCTTAGTAGTAGTCATATATCAAAAGTTGAGATTTATTTCAAAAGAAGTTATGACATTTCCACCTCTCTTATTCACTTAAATTATTTTATTAAGTTATGGATTTTCAAATATATGATATTGATAAGCCATCATATTCTAACAAAGCCTATTTAGAAGATATGAATCTTCATGATAAAGTGGAAGTGAATATCAATGATGAATAGTTTTGTTATATGTAATTATATGTTTGTGTGTGTGTGTGTGTATTTAACTCATTATTAATTGATCTGAAAATTGCAGAAAAAAATCATCCTCTTCATTTGGCAAGTTTGAAAATGAGTCTTCAACAACTTATGTTTATTAGGATTTATTTCAAGCACGAATTTGTTATTGTGTGTACATTAATCCATAAAGACTATAACGCAAATAATTATGCAAATATCACGAAGATCAACACCAATATTGATGATGGAGTTCACCCCTCCTCTGTTATGTCTCAAGGCCTTGCTCATATTTCAGAAGTTGAAAATAGGTACATCGATTTGTTGTTGTACAATTGTGGCTATTTCATCTACATGGAAATGTTCTCCGACAAAGAACTCTCACAATATACTTGACAATCTGCGATCAACTTGTTGTCTACAACAAAACCAAGAGTCTCCAACATGGACTCGAAACCTCCACTGAAATTGAGCATACATGCATCAACCATACATCATTTGATTACATGTCTTCAAGTGCCCAATTTGGTCTCTGGATAACTTCAGAACACCAATTACAAAGAGAGCTTATAACCTGGTTCACTCCAACAACTTCGAGTTGTGCTCCTCACAACTCCCTTCTTGTTCGCTATAATTTCTCAATTCTTTTGTCTCACAAAGCTCGTCTTGAATACCACTCTAGGCTTCAACTGCCTCTGATGTCAAAAGACTTTGAATGACCTTGGAATGGCTTCAACTAGATTGTCTTGCATTTGAATGACTTGTCTTGAATTGGTGCATTTGACCACCTTTTTTAGCATTTTATAACTCTTTGTCTAGTGTTTTGTTATAACAATATAACAAATGTTATAAAAACTTTACAAATTGGTTGTTCGAATCACAATCGAATTAGCATCCATATCTTATGGTTAAACTTTACCACATATATGTTTAAGTATTAGGGGGTTTACATAGTGTATTAGATTAGATATAATTTTTGGGATTCAATCGCATTAAGTAAATCATGTTCAAGTATGACCATTTCCATGTGAGGTAGTCATAACTGACTCATTTCTTATGATTTTTGAATAGGATTGAAACTAGTGAAATGAATCACATAGTGTCAATCATCACTTATGGGGCTTTCACCCGGTAGCCAGGACTTCCGTGGTGGTCAACCATCTTAGATCATCTCTAGCTCAAGTGCACTTAAGTGTGGAGTTTTCCCCACAATCATGTCCACTTAGCTTGCTACCCCATTTGCAAAACCTTAGCAAGTATTGTGCCTCATGAATCTTTCAAGTAGAGATCCCTTCACTGTTTTTTAATTTAAGTATTAGGGGGTTTACACAATGCATTAGATTAGATAACATTTTTGGGATTCAATTGCATTAAGTAAGTCATTCAAGTATGATGATTTCCATGAGAGATAGTCCTAACTGACTAATTTCACATGATTTTTGAATAGTTGACTTATCACTCATTTTGGGATTCAACTGCGTTAAGTAAGTCATTCTAGTATGACCATTTCCATGAGAGGTAGTCAGAACTGACTAATTTCTCATGATTTTTGAATACTTCACTTATCACTCATTACATCCGGTGATGCTCAAAGGGGTGAAGAAGTGAGATTGGAACTAGTGAAATGAATCACATAGCGTCAGTCATCACTTCCAGTGCTTGCACTGAGTAACTAGGACTTCCCAAGAGGTCACCCATCCCATCTCACTTGTGGCTCAAGCACACTTAACTGTGGAGATTTCCCCAAAATCAAGCCCACTTAGCTTGCTACCCCATTTGCAAAACCTTAGCAAGTATTATGCCTCATCAACCATTCAAGTAGAGATCCTTTCACTCCTTTTGAATTTAAGTATTAGGAGGTTTAAGTAGTGCTTTAGATCAAATATCATTTTTAGGATTCAACTGCGTTAAGTAAGTCATTCAAGAATGACCATTTCCATGAGTGTTAGTCGTAACTGACTAATTTCTCATGATCTTTGAATAATTAACTTAGAACTCATTGCATCGTGTAATGCTCACAAGGCTAAAGAAATGGTATTGAAACTACTGATATGAATCACATAGCATCAATCATCACTTCCGGGGCTTGCACCTGGTAACCAAGACTTCTTGAGAAGTCATACTTGAATGACTTACTTAACGCAGTTGAATCCCAAAAATGATATCTAACATATATGTTGTTGACAAATTGGACCAATAGTATTAAACACATTGAAAGTTTAAATACCCGGGATATCTGGTGGATGTAATATTTTAACACAGTTGAATCACAAAAATGATATCTAATCTAATGCACTACATAAACCCCCTGATACTTAAATTCAAAAAGAGTTAAAGGATCTCTACGTGAATGGTTCATGAGGCAAAATACTTGCTAAGGTTTTGCAAATGGGTATCAAGCTAAGTGGGCTTGATTGTGGAGAAAACTCCATAGTTAAGCGCGCTTGAGCCAAAGGCGATCTAGGATGGGTGACCTCCCGGGAAGTTTTGGTTACCGAGTGCAAGCCCCAGAAGTGATGATTGACAATATGTGATTCATTTCGCTAGTTTCAATCCCACTTCTTCACCCCTGTGAGCATCACCCGCCTCAATTAGTGGTAAGTGAACTATTCAAAAATCATGAGAAATTAGTCAGCTATGACTGCTTCTGATGGAAATGGTCATACTTGAATGACTTACTTAAGATAGTTGAATCCAAAAAATGATATCTAACGTATATGTTGTTGACATATTGGACCTATCATATTAACCACATCCAAATTTTAAATACCCTATCTATTCAGCGGATGTAATCTTTTAAGCCTATGGTTTTAAAACCCATATACATGCACCATACATTAGCACTTGGCTTATGGCTATAACAATATTAATGTTGAAGGATTATGGTTTGATAATGTTGCATCATGACTTTAATACATAATTCTTGGTGATAAAGGTTAGTGGATTATATATTTGCAATTCATACCCGCTCCACAGCATTGGTTACTACCTCCCTTGCCATATCAACACTCCTAGTGGTTACATTTACTCATACCTCCTCCCTCACAGTTTGGTGCTAATGTGCTACATACACACATCTTGTGGCATGTACACATGTAATCTTTTAAGCCTATGGTTTTCAAACCCATATACATGCACCATACATTAGTGCTTGGCTTATGGTTATAACAATATTAATGTTGAAGGATTATGGTTTGATAATGGTGTAGCATGACTTTAATACATAATGTTTGGTGATAAAGGTTAGCGGATTTTATATTTGCAATTCATACCCACTCCACGCCATTGGTTGCTATCTCCCTTGCCATATCAACACTCCTAGTGGTTACATTTACTTGTACCTCGTCCCACATAGTTTGGTGTTGATGTGCTACATACACACATCTCATGGCACGTAAAAAAATATTTCGTGTCAATACATGTTGATTGTGTTAACTTTGTGTCGATTTGAGACATCGTTTCCATGCTCGATAAAGAGCTTGGTTGTTTAAGAGTTGGTTCTTGGTTCATGTCCCATGGAGGCCCTATAAACTCATAATAAAAAATTTGAGTAAGCCAAGAGGAGGCCACATGGCAAGCAATCATTGGCCCACATGGTGCTCCATGATTGGTTAAATTATAATAAACCAACCAATAATAAACACCAAAATTAGACAAACCAGAAGGAGCCACTTGGTGGAATATGGGAGCACCAAATGTCAATGGTAACATCAACTTTTACCAGGACTTCACCTTTTTACTTTTATTGTGTTGACTTTGAATTTTAATATATTTCTAGGAAAACTTCAAAATGCCTTTTCTTCCCCATATGAAGGCCATTTCCAAAAGTGGATATACCACCGGAATTAGTGTGACGAGATCTTCGACTTGGCACTGATTTTGTGAGCATATGAGTCTATCAAATTCTAAGCATGTCAATAACTATCACTATCTACGACCATCCATGTATTCAAACATTACGTGAGAAACTTCTACTAGACACAATAGGATCTATCCTCGATCATACCTCCCAACAGAAAGGACTTTTGGGCATCCAAAATTTTATTACAAAATGATTTTATATTACATTCAAGCATTAATATAAAACCATATAGACACTATTACAGACAATTACACATATGGTATGAGATTTACCCAATTCCAAGTACGAGACTTCTCTTGAGACTTCAATTTTTCTTTCCCAGTTTTCTTTTCTTCCCATTGTCCTATGGTGCTGGTGTTGACTCTCGTGCAAGCATTAGAGATGTACACCTTGAGTGTCCTCTCAGATTACATTGTAGAAAAACTATTTCTCTTTAGTTTGTGTTGGTCATCCTTTTTTTGGATCTTTCTGACTTCTATTTCGATGATGCTGAGCTTTTGCCTGATTGTATCAAAGTCTTTCCCAGACTTTTCTTTACCTACAAGGTCACATCATCCTTCCACAAACAACTCTTTTTAGCATGAACCTTCCTGTTGTAAACCCTTTGCTTCCAGCATTCCTCTACACAATGCATGTTACTCCCACGGAAAGTACAAGGGTATATCCCTTTAATCACTTTCAACATAAAATTTTGATTGTAAGCCTCACCTTCCGAATCATGACAGGAATGATTTGGCTTCTTACCTTTCTGATCCTGAATCTTCTTTAGCATGATCTGAAGATGTAAGGACCAAGACCGGTTTGTTATGTGACCTCTCTTCCTATAGTAGTCACATATTGATCGGTCATATCCCAATCCTTCATATTTCGGCCTTTCCTACACTCAGATTGTTTGGAGTCTTCCTTGGCCATGCTTGCTCAAGCATTGTCGTTATTGATAGTCCATACTATTCATAAACCTCATACCCATTCCTTTGGTATGATTTTGGAATGGTTGAATCTCCTGATTGCTCGAAACCTTATCTTTCTCTGTTTCTAAATCATCTCCTAGCGATGCGGGTACATAACGAAATTCCTCTGAAGGAGAGGAAAATGTATGTATGGCTTCCTGCATGGAATATACCTTTGGAGTGGTAGATAGAGATGATCTGTCTTCATCTTCCTGTTGAAATGGAAAAACTTCATTCTCTCCTATAGTGGATGGACTTCGAATTGAAGGACTACTCATTTTTCAATTATTTTGCAAAGGTTTCGATCTTTGCCTGTAGTCTTTGCTTATCCTCCCACAATGCCTACACCATCCATCGTAATGTAGTGTTCTCCCATTAATGTTGTTGATTCCGTTGGGTGTGGAGCCTGATTATCTTCTATATTCAAAAGTACCGCCACATTGGACCCCAGTTTGAAATGGGGGCGGCAACGCCGCCCGTAAAATATTTGCTGCAGGGGGGGTCCAGGCCGTTCATTAGGCGAACGATCTGACAGTAGAACTTATGTTTAGTTTAGGGTTTTTTTGCCCTAGAAGGCAACCCCTCTCTTTGTATGAGGGCATTGTATTTGAGGTTGTGAGATAGATGTGTATTCTGTGTGTGAGCGAGAAACAGAGAGGTGAGAATGTGAGAGAAGACAGAGGATATTACAGCGGATTTGCTGTAGGTTGTGTCTCTTCATTTTGCTGGATAATAGAAAGGAAGGACTGGCTGTTCGGGGTGGACGTAGCCCAAACTGGGTGAACCACGTATATCTGTGTCTCTCTTGTTTTGTGTGTTTTCTGTGTTTATATTTCTGCATTATTTCATGTGTTCCATTGCTCCGTAATATATAATTTTCTAACAGTATGGAGGGACATTTTTCCGTGTCATGGTTCTCTGTACAAATTGCACATTTATTAGTTTCTTTAATATCGAGAGGACACTCTTTTAAAAGATGCTTTCTTCTACATTTTGGACAAAAAATAGACAATGACTCTTGTTCCTCTACAAGTTTTTGTTGAAACTTCAAAGAGTCTATTTTTTTACTAACAGTAATCATTATTTCAATTTTCATATTGTCCATTTTTTTTTCTAATCCAATAATCATAGCATTAGTAGATTCAGTTTTCTTATTTCTATTATGAATTCCTTTACCAAATCTATATTGGTTCCTCAAGAATTTCCTGCAAAAGTTACATATTTGATCAAAAGATTTCTGAGCAATTTCCCCTTGTCCTAACAAATTTAGATTATTCCTAGCATCATCAGTAAGTCCCCGTAAGAACAAGGTTGTAATGGTACTTAGATCAAATTTGTGCTTTGACCTTTGGAGGATGTACAGGAATATCTCCAAGTAGTCCTCAAGAGTTTCATCATCATTTTGCACAATATTAAAGATTTCATCTATCTCTAGTCTTACAGTATTCCTAATATTTTGACAAGAACACTCTCTTCATTTGTTCCCAAGAAGATATAGTGTTTCCTCCTAGTCCCATGAACCAACGGAGTGATGCATCCTTGAGAGTAGTAGGAAACAACTTTAACTTTTGGGCATCAGATGAATAATCATAACTTCTACACAAAATATCGAACTCAATTAAGAAAGAGTTTGGGTATTAATGTACCTTACCATAGAAATAAGGAAGAGCTTATGGTGAAATATTTTTCATTTGTACTTGTGTATCAAGATCCACAATTGGGAATCCAAAAGTGGATTGTTCCTCATTTACCTGATTTTCACTAGTTCCTTCTGCATGGTCTTCCTGATCTGCCATTGTTGTTCTTCCACACGAACCGTTGTCAACACGCTGAGAAGGCTGACTATGGGTTCTAATAGTCCCCTTCTTCCCCTTTGTGGGTTGTGTCATGCCTGGACCACTGCTACCAGAGCCCAAGTAGACTGTCCCTGCCTGATGAGTCCGAGTTTGTTTGGACTTTTTGCCTACAAAAGAAGGCCCAATATGAGATTTAGTTTCAGATTTATCAGTATTTCTTTTGCCCCTAGTTGGCTTCGGACCCCTACCTCTTTTAGGCATTCATTTCAAAAAAATAACAAAACAAAATTTCAATAAAAATGTTGCAACTCAAAAATAATTGGACACCTATAAATTCCTTCAAGAAAATAGAAGCACACTGCAGAAAAAGTAATAGCAAACTTACCCCTATTGCAAAAAACGGAAAATTCTTACCAATTCAGATCACCTCCTGGCAACGACCCCAAAATGTTGGGTGCGGGAATTGCACTTAAGCAAGATCCTTCAACACTTAATTGTCAACGTGGGGGTTTTGTAAACTTAGAGACGAAGCATAGGAAATTCCAGAAGTGGTATGAACTTTTCCTATTCCTAATCCTACTTCTTAAATGAAATTTTGTAGAATCGGACAGAAAGAAATATTAAAGGGAATCGATGCCAAAGAAATTCTAGTGTTGGAATGTAAAAGAATAATTTGCGAGGAAATCAAGTGAAGGAACTTTCACACAACTGGAAGCAATCTTAAATGTTGAAATGAAATACTATGTTTATCTTTAGTATAGATGGCTAACAGCTTAACAAGTGGGCCCTTGCAAAGATCAGTTTCCCAATTGATCTTCGTTCTACACCAAGCAACATGTTCTTGTACTATTGCAGTCTACTTGCACTAGTGCAGGTATAGTACTTATGTGAAAAAGTATATTTTACCTTCTTTACTAAATACTTATGTCTTTGTGGAGGTGCTCTAAGCCTCAAGGCTTAGAGCACTCTATTTCTGTGACAAGAGAGCAAATCTTGAACCAAGACAAAGCTTCCTTCACCAAAGTTTCTAATTTACTTTTGAAAGAATTAAAAGACATGTTGAAAAGAATTGCAATTGCAAGCTAGATTATGAGATAAATTACACGTGAAAAATAATTCTTTAATTAACTTAACTTTGCAATGAAAGTAAACTTCATAAAGCAAAAACAATTCGGAATAATCAAAGCAACATTCTGATGCGGGAGCATTCAGCCCAAGAGCAACTATTGTAAATAATAGTCATAGGGGGGTCAAGGATTCTAGAATTATTTTCCTAAGTTACAAGTCAATGTGATGTTTCCAAAGTACATAAATGAAAAAATAGGAAATAAGGAGTGCTTTTAGGCATAAAAGCAGTGAATGTGGGTAATTAAGGGATAAGAGGCTTTTCTTGTTTCTAGAACAGGGAAAAAACGACGGAATAAAGCCTCAAGATGTTTTCTTAGGTGAATGCATTGCATGTAGAAGTTTTTATGTTTCCATCATTATGTAAAGCATATCTATTATCATTATAAAAGAATGAGGCAGCTAAGCTCTCAGGACACAAAGAGAGATAGAAGAGAGATCAGAGATAGAGTGCGAGAGGTTTCTGGTTGGGAGCCTTCGGGCAGTTTGTAAAGGGCCATCAATTCTACTTATCTGGCAACACAGTTTGTAAGTTATTGTTTTGATTTCAGATTATATATATATTATATTTTGTGATTGGTTGTGAAAGTTATTTCTGGTCAATATATATTTATATATATATATATAATCTATATATATTAATATATATATATATATATATTATATATATATATATATATATTATATATGTTTAAGAATGGAATAGAGTCGCCAGTTCTAAATTAAAAGGAAAACAACAGCGCCTTGCATTATTATTGTGCGTTCTGTGTATGGGCGGAGAATTAATGTAATTCTTATGCAATCATGCTTCAACTGTAATGGGTAGAATCGCTGTGCGTTTTTTATTGAATGGACAACGAAATTTTATGGATACAAACCGCGGAATCATTAAAACGTTGACTTCAAACCTGTGTGTAATTATGTTGAGGGCGCACTATAAGCATGTTTGAAGGCCGGGATTGCTGTCCATTAATTGAAATTAACCTGGTTCGTTGATAATTATGGTGCATGTTCAGTTTGTTGAGCGACCATGAAGAAAATTATGCTGCCTGTGCGCGAGGGAAAGCATGAGCGCGGGGTTGCAAGTTTGAACAGTGTTTAATTCCGGAGCAGAGGAGTGTTGTCAGGTTGTTTGGAAGTCTCTTTATAATTTATGCATGCGTATGTCGGGCCGGAGATCTGCGGAATGAGGATGAAGCTGAGCGCGTGGGTAATTTTTTTTATGTATATGAATTCTGCATTCAGAACGGTGGTTCAATTGTGAACTGGTAGAACGTTGGTTGTTTTATGGACAGAGTGATTGGGACTTTAAGCCACCGAGGCCAGTTATTTCATTAGCCTTGTATCACAATAATGTGAATATTTTCCTAAAATATGATAATAGTTACTTCAGTTTTAGCCACAAAGATTTAAATTATTAGGATAATGGAGGAAATGCATTTAATATGCACAGCTTTTAAAAGATCCTGGTTTGCAGGCTAGCCAGCCCTGCATCACATTCAAAGTAATTTGCATGCATCAAACTAACTTTCGGCAATTCACTTATAACGTTTATGTTCCTTTTTCTTAAGTCATAAAATGCAAGTGTAAAGTATGGTGTTTGTAACAACGTCCTTCCTTAATTCACGTAAACATTCTTAGATCCTTCAGAAGTATAACTCTTAACATTTAGAATGATTACTTGAATTAACAATACTTTTGCTTGCAGGAATAAATGAAATTATAAGCAGGAAAAGGAACGTAACACTTGTTGTGAAGTAAATGAATAAACCAGAGTACATAAAACTACATGCACTGGTACAGGAAGAATATTCCTACATGACCCGAGCGAAAGCAAACTAAGACAAAAATTGCAGGGAAAGAATTGCAGGAAGGAAATTGCAAGAAAGTAACTGTAGGAAAGAAATTACAAGAAAGAAATAAAATTAATTAAACTTCCAAACTACGGATCCGATCACACTTGACTATGAAATGAATTTAACTCAAAACTTTTGAAATTAACATAAGAACAATTCAAGCTGCAAAACTGCAAATGAATAAATGTTCGCAAAAACCTTTTAAATGGCAAAAGAACAAGGGTAAATGAGCTGAGTTGGTTGGGCCCTAGCTAACCAGCTCGTTTCCCATTTAGGAAATGAAACGGTTCAGCACTTATTCACGCATGAAATAAAAATTAGACACGGCATGAAGAAAACATGGCGTGTTCCTTGTATTAAACTTGATCAGCAAATATATATGATAAAGAAAATCTAGCTCAGAACCGAGGGCGATACAAAATTACAAAGTAAAGGAAATTACAAACTCAAAGATCGTTGGCTTGGCTCTACCTATAGTTTACATTATATACAGTCTCTCGGCCTTAGCCATATTCTGCTAATTACAGTCATTTCCTATTCAAGCCTTTTGGTCGAACGAACTAACAAACAACATTGCAAAACTGGCTAATGGTTATAATAAAGCACAAACTTTATTGGACATAGACCATATTCTTGGCAAGTATCCTTGACTATATGCCACCAATATCCAACCTTAGATAGTCCGCAACCGAACTAGGAGTCATGGATCAAAAACCCCCGTGTGGAAGGATTCGAATTATCGCGAAGATCATGGAGCAACATCGTTGGCGGTGCAGGAATCTACCTGCACTGATCACGCTAAATATTGATTAACACTTAGTTCTTCAATTACTTTTAGGAAAGTTAAACATAAGTTACAAGAGATATTAAAAGGTATGAAATCTATGTAAAGTAATTAATAAAGCACTTAATAAATCTTAATTATGAAATACGAAGTATATGTAGGAATAGATGATTATCTTGGCCTAGTGCAGGAATGAGAGGGTTAAATGGAGATAAAATAGAGGTTAAGGCTTATGGGAATAAGGTAAAAATAGAGCAATTTGGGACACCAACAACAGTAACCTATTTATATTAAAACTTCATACAATATTTATTTATATTAATAGTTAATAAAGGTTTTTGTGTCTCTATATGTATAATTGGTTAAATTCCTTTAAAATCATAGTTTTGATGACTAGGAAGATTAGAATTGTAATATATTTTTAAAATTGAGTTTTAATTTAAGTATATATAACTATATTTTATTTTTATTTATGAAGGATTATTTTTTTGATTAAAAACTAGAATATATAAAAAGAGGAAGTTGTTTAAACTATTCAAAAAAGGAAAATATATATACAAGTGAATGTTTTATTAAGTGGTGAATTAGACAAGTCCTCATCGTTAAATCACCTTTTCTTGTAACTGCCTCCTCCCACATTTACCTAAATTCACAAGCTTTCTATGGTAAACATGAGGTGAGTGTCACTATGACATGACCCGACCTCCAAGTTCTAGTTAAGGAAGTGGGGACTATAAACTAAATAATTACTTACATCCTATAGGGACTACAGATCACTAAGGAGTTGAACAACAACCCTAGGTGATCAATCCTTGATCTGGAACCCTTTTTCTTTGACCTAATACCCCAATCGCACAAGAAGGCAAGAGTGTGGTTATGAAGCCCCAATTACATGCACAAGCCTACTTCCATGTAGTTGTGACCTAAATCCTGTAGTTCAGTGTCAACATTTCCAATATTTGAGCCACTTTTTCAGGCTAGCCTCTAGACCACTACCTAGAACTTCCTATAACTTTCTAGAAACATAATTAACATGACAATAATGCTAAACATTCAAACTTGAAGCAAGAACTTGACCTAGACCACCTAATCCATAACAGACATTTCATCAAACATATGGAAAATATGTAAGTTGCAGGTCATGAATGCATATCTAATCATAAACTAATAGTCTTCATCTAAGAATCACCAAAAAGGCTTTAATCCCTCTCTAGCTAGTTGCAATAGCACTTGTTAGTCCATGCATTCATCAACCATTCAATAAATTATCAAAACATGAAAGGAGCCATAGATAGAATACATCATATAACCAACACAGAAACCATGGAAAATCAGTCATAATGTCAACATCATAACTAGTACAAGTGAGTATAAATCACAATAAGAAAAAAACTCTTATTAACATATGAGAATGCCAACCAAATTAGAGACTTCCACATACCACCTGACCATAGATTGGGCTTAACCAAAAATATTTTTTAGCCAATCATCCTTACGCCATATTCCAAGCATGAATGTGGGATGTGATGGAATAAACCAAAAAAAAAAACCAAGCTAGGGCTTCCATAGGCCAAACCACCTCAACCCTCATCCATAGTGATTCCACCTCTACAGTTTGAAAATCACTAACATCAACCATATCGGTCTCTAACCAAGTTGTCCAAGGCTCCAAGAACTAGTAACTCAACCTGCAGCCTTCCAGAGCTCTAGAGAATTTGTTCCAACCGCGACTCCAGGGACTAGTAACTCAACCCACCAAGGGCTCCAGAGTATTTGTCTCAGCCTATGGCTCTAGGAACTAGTAACTCAACCCAAGTTGTTCCAAGGTTGCTAGAGAATTTGTTCCAACCAACAACCATAGGGACCATGAGTACCAATCAGAAAAAACAAGTGGAAAACCAAAAACACCATGGATATCTAGGAAATGGCAAGGCAAGGCTAAAACCATTTTCATTCTGGGAAAATATCCATGCCAATGATAGCACATAACCAAGGAACCACATGTATATACCATGCATCCAAAAATCAACATGGAAATCACACATGAAACTTGCTACCTACAAAGAAATCCAGTTGTAATTGTTGATCCCATTGTTCCCTTATGCTTCACTGCCTTTCTTTGCCTCCTTTCTCCAAATCCAAGTGCATACTAGAGTGCTCCAAGCATGCTCCAAGAGTGCTCTAAGTGTGCAAGAGTGTGTGAGAGAGTGAATTAAAGGAGTGCTCAACTCAAAACTGTCAAAAGGCTGCCAAAAGCTAGCAATTGATTCTTTGATGTCTTTTTATCATTGATTTCTCTATTTTCTTCATTTTCCTTTATTTTTCCTCTAATTTCCATTGCATGCAACATGTATCTCTTCACCTTCCTTTTATCCTATTTTCCTTTATTTTCATAAATAAATGCCAATTATTGCATCTTTGCCTTTGCCAATTTCCATAGCCATTAATTAATCACAAGTGATGGCCACTATAATGTTTTTCCCAACATTCAGCTTGGAATACATGTCCCATGACCTTGATATTATTTTATTTACATGGAAAATCAACGAGGGTTGTTACATTGCTATTGAGAGGTCATGGGTTCAATTCTCTAGACACTTCGAGGCTCAAGCTTTGGGGTTGCGCCTACAAGAAGTGATCCCTTTGGGTGGATTTTCTGAGTACAATTTTCATGAGTTCGTGAACCATATAGAAAGAAGAAAACAAAAAAACAAAATATAAATACAAAACATCGCATGAAAAGTAATAGTAACCTTTTTTTTTATTTTTAAGTAAATAAAACTTGTCATATAAAATTTAAAAAGTTTCACCTTATATGTTTTTAAATATATTTTCTATGTTTTAAAAATAAATATACATGTAAGGGATTAATGTGAGGTTGGCAAAGTTTTAATTAGTAAAAAAATAAATGAATTAAGTTTAAAAAATTTCAAATCCATTTTTATTTCTAGATTTGAACCTTATATTAGTTTTTATAAGAAAACATCTTCTTCTAAATCCAAACAAAAAATTGTTAAAAAATTTATAAATACTTTAAAAAAAATCAAATTGGGAAAGGAAACAAATGAATAAAATATTTATAAAGTTGTTCTTTACACAGTACTTAGGTTATGTTTGCATTGACAAGTACTCTCCAACCCAGTATGGAATAGGTGTTGTAATGTCTTGTCTCATCTTATTATGTAAACATTTTGACTACATCAAATTACATAAAAATGAAATAAAATTAATAAATAAAAAAAATGAAATTGAGTTAATAGTCAATTTTCCATGACATTTTTTTTGGTTCTAGTTTTAGACAACTATAGTTTTGTCAATAATATATTATATATATATAATATAGAGAGAGAGAGGAGAGAGAGAGATCAAAAAAGTTTAAAGTAAAAATATAGCATTATTGATATAATATTATTAAATTTAATAACATTACCATTTATAATATATGTTATACTTAAATTATAATAATACTAATTAAATTTAAAATACTAATAATTAATATGCTTATATTAAAAATATAATAATAACAATAATTTAATATTATTTTTTTTTCTCAGTAAAAGCTAATTCTATTAAGGTAAAATATGGTACAAAAAGACATTACTGCCAAGGGAGCCAGAAAAAGGCAGTCTGCCAAGAGAGCCAGAAAAAGGCAGTTGGAAAGGATAACCTATCCACCTCGGCCCCTAGAAGAGAAAGAAGAGAAGAGAGCTGATCAAGAAGAAACAAGAGGATCAGAGAAGAGAGAGCAGAGCAGAAGATTCTATCCAGCGTGGGTGGAATCATCTAATCAGCATTTTTTCCCCTTCTTTTTACCAACTTTGACCCATTCAAGAGAGCCATGCTGAATTGTCAAGATTTGCAAGTTGGGCTGCGCAGACGGAGAAGTTTCCTTGTCTGAATCCGAAGGAGAGGATTCATGATTCCTTTTCTGTAAGATTGGCTGGATAGACAAGTCCACATGCTCAGCCGAGGGCGGGTCCTGTGCAAGTTTTGCATCCATGTCTTCCGCATTCTCCTCCTCATCATCCGTGCTGAAGTCAAAATCATCCATGGGGGGTGGGGTATGAGGCCTCCAACTCTTGGATTTCTGCTTAGGATTGGCTTTCTTCTTGTGGACCGGCTCCGCGGGACAGGAGCTTTGAAGGTGCCCTGTGTTGTGACAGTTTCGGCAGCGAAAGGTTGTGTTCTCGTAATCCAGGGCTTGAGTCCAATGAAAGTCTCCAATTTTGAGATTGATCTGGTCAGGGAGACCTTTACTCATATCTATTTCTGCACAAATTCTGGCAAAGGTATAGATGCCCTTTTCCCCTCTTGAGATATCTGTGTCTAGGTAGCAGCCTAAAGCATTACCGATCCCTTGGAAAACAGCAAAATGCCATAGATGCGCCGAGAGGTTAGGGAGTCTGACCCAGATGGGGAGCTTGGTGATGACTGCCGTGGCTGGATCGAAATCTGGGAACCAGGGGGTGAGAAATAAGCCAGCTGAGCCCCAAAACCATGGACCTGCAGTTAGAGATTTTTGATAGTCTTCATCGAAGGCGAACACTACAATGAAGAATCCCTTTGAGCACAGCAGAACCTTGCAATTGTTAGTCCAGTTGGAGTGGATCCATTGGTAGAGGTCTGTTGTGCGAGGCCACAACCCATTGAACCTGCAAATAATGGCATGCTCAGCATACTTTTCAGCTTGCTCATCCAGTGATGGATGCTTTATTTCAATGGAGGGGGCTTCCTCCAGTTTGTCCACCAAAAAAGGTTTGGGAGCCTAAACAGGTGGAGCAGCCTTTTCAAGCTTCTGAGCATGGACTACGTCTTTGTAAGAAAAAGCCTTAGCTGAGGATGAATCTCCGGCAACTCCTCCTCTCAAACAAAGGGTTAAAATTAAGGTGGCATCTCTATTAATGCTGTAAAAAGAAAGGGGATAAAGATCCTCAAGTTGTTTACCTGCATGGATAAGCCGTTGAGCTGCAAAGGGAATCCCCAGTTTGATTTTCAGAGCATGCTTGAGATCCTGCACTAGATCCATTAGGTTCACCCATTGCAGCAAAGTTTTTCCAGTAGTGAGCTTGATTTGTATCTGGAACGAAGGAGAGAAGTCAGAGTTCCTTTGTCCCCTACAGAACTGAGCAGTGAGGGGGCTTATCTTTGTTTCCTGGACTAGCCACAGGGGCTTAGGAGGAGACGCAGAAAGAAACCATATGTTTAAGATTTTCTCCAGATAATCCTCCCAAAATAGCTTCCAGATGCTCATTCGAGGCGGATCCAGGGAGCTGAGGGGGTTCTGAAGGAGGAATGCATGAGATCTGCGATTCTTAGGGGTCGGAGGAGGTATCAATGGCGACAAATGGCCAATCCGCGCAAGTGATTTCTTCCCCAAAGCCCTCGCCGAAAGAGAAGTTGTAAGAAATTCTGCTGGAGCATTCTTAGCCAATGTGTCGGCCTTCTGAAAATGGCTGCGGGGGTGCAAAGAGAAAGCAGAGAGCGGAAGACTGGCCGCCTGAAAGCCTACCTCAGAGCAAAGGAGAGCGAGGAGATTTGTTGCTTTCAAATGAAGAACCGACAGATCAATTGTAAATCATAAAGCTATCCACCCATGGCTTAAGATCTCGGCTTCATCCACGATAGGAGCTCTCGAAGACCAGAGAGCGACCGAAGAGAGGGAGGCGGCAGAGAAAGTGCTAGGGTTCATTTTCGCCAATACAATAATTTAAATTATTATAGATATAGATAATATTAATAATAAAGTAATAACCATAATATAAAGTCAAAGATATATAATATAATAAGTAATAATAAAATGAAATTAGGAATATAGAACATAAAAAATATAATATTTTTTTTATATTTAATTCTTCTTATTATATTGATTTTCATGATTTTAAAGTTAGATTAAAAAAAATTGCAATTAAAATTTTAAATTAAAATTTGATATTAAGTTGTATTTTAATCTAGTCTATTAGGGTTTTAGATAATATTAATTGGGTGCTTTGTAGGCCTCTTTGATGTGAAGTCATAGGTTCATTTCCTTACCTCAATGAGGTGATATCTTGGATATGTTGAAAACGTAGTCTGCGAAACTTACAAAAAAATCTGAAATTATCTCTCACACCAACAATATTTAATAAATGAGAATAAAATTTTAAAATTAAAAATTTTTATTTATATATATATATATATATATTTATGTTGTGTGTTTGTGTGTGTGTGTGTGTGTTTGTTTTATATATATATTATATATATATATTATATATATATATTATATATAATATATATATATATATATATATATATTATACATGATCATAAACTTCCTAAGCTAACTTTAAATTCTAGCCAAAACCATCTAAGGCTCAATCAAGGGTGGCATAAAGACACAAGGGCCTAGTTAAATTACTGGGAGATCAACGAGAATGATGCATTGAAAAACATAAATAACATTAAAGATATTTCTACTTCTAAGTTCAAAGAAAAATTGTGGTGTGAGAAAGATTTAACGACTAAAAGAAAATTAAGTTATTATAAGAACGTCATCAACCCCACCCTAGAAGATCAAAAGTATCTCTCTATTTTAACTAGCTCAAAGAAGAAAATTAATATCTAGCAAAGATTAAAACGAATTCTCATGAGCTCCATAGTGAAACAGGTCATTGGGCAGTTCCTAAAACGCCATGGATGGAAAGGATCTGCCATATATGTGAGAATAAGAGCATCGAGGATGAAAACCACTTCCTCTTAGAGTGCCCTGCGTACAACCACATTAGATCTCAGTTTCACAATTTTTGTTACAATACTAACCTTCCTAGCCTTTTACAATGTCAAAATAATAGTGAGCTCGGGAGGCTTCTCTCCAAGCTTTTTGAGCATTGGAATAAAATCTTAAATTAAAATAAATAATTTGTTTATTTAGGTCCGATAGATCATTGTTTGGTCTCAGCGAACGTTAACCATCATCATCATCATCATCATATATATATGTATGTTTATTTTATATATATATGACAAAAAAAATTAAGATTAAAATATATTATTAAAATATAATGTTTCCTCTTGCTTCAGTGTGGTTAGAGGTGTTGTAATTTCATTTGTTCTATCCTATTTCCTGTCCCATCCTATTTAACATTTGGACTTAGTTCAAATTACATAATAAAAATTAAAAATTAAAAAAATAATATATAATATATGATTTTATAAAAAATTATAAATTAAAATTAAGATTAAAGTAAATTTTTAAAAAATTAATATAATATTTTTCTATAAATTGGTTTATCTTTTTTAAGTCGGATAAATAAAATAAAAATAACACCTGAAAACATTTTTATTTGGTTAACATAAAATAAAATTAATAAAAAAATACTAAAATAACAATAACTTTATGGTATTAACCTATTGTGTGAGAACCCATGGTAATCATGTGGATATAGCCCATTTAAAGAAGGAAATTAAATGAGCCTATATCCATCTTAACTCTGGATCAACTCTCCTTTCACTCTAAAAGAAGTTTGCATCTTAATAGCTTTGATCCCTCTCGGTGCTTGGTAGATCTGGAGTTAAGATGTATCTTATATTTAACTATTATATTTAATTTGAATATTACTCAACTATAATTGTTTATAAATATATAAATTTATATAATTTAAGTGTGCATGATATAAACAGAAAATTAACGCATGCACACATATTCAAAAATCATAAATAGTATTTATTGGGACTAGAGCATATAGTGACAAAGAGTTTTGTTAAGGCAATCTATAATGTAAAGGTCATCGGTTCGAAACTTTGTGGAAACAAATCCAGTCATGCTAAGAGTTATTCAAGCCACAGATTAGGCATGCTCGAGTCGCCTAACCTAGCAAATAAAAAATAACAAAATTTAAAGATTAAAATATTGTTTTAATTTACATATGTTTCTTTTATATATTAAACTTTTATATTTTATTGACATATTACACCATTGTTTATAAATATATAAATTTATTGCGTCGAGAGGTGCTCTACAACCTAGTATGGGGAAGATGTATAGGCATTAGATGTTAGATGTGTAAATATTAGATGTTAGATGTGTAGATGTTTTAATGGACAATATTTTTCAAAGATCGACTCATAAATATATGTACTATGTAACCATTTTGACTTGGTTGAATTATATAATAAAACAATATTTAAATAAAATTAAAAATAATTAATAATTAAAATAAATTTGGGATAAAATAATAAATTTATTCATATAGGTTTTTGGACTTCAAGTTTTCATAATCCATGGATTTACCCATGGTATTCTTCTTTAATGGTGAAATTGTATTAAAAAAATAACAATAATAATAACTAAAATAAAATAGTAAATTTATGGATGAAAGTTTTTTTTCTCTCTGTTTTCACAACCCATGGTTTTGTCTATGGTATTCTTCTCTAATGGTCAAATTATATAAGAAATTAAATTTAAATAAATAAAATATAATAATAAATAAAATAAAATAAAATGGAGATAAAATAGTAAATTTACAGATGGAGGATTTTGGAATCTAAGTTTTCACAACCCATGGTTTTTCCCATGGTAATCTTCTCTAAAGTAGCTTATTTAAAGGTATTTTTCGCTAATGTGCAACAAAATTTTTTAGCTTGATCAAAGTAAATCCTAATTTCCATAACAAATATCAGAACCTTGAGCAGTTTTCATATCCTATTTGGAAAATAAAACCCCTCAATAAAGGCACACTACATAGATTTTGTAGCTCTACGAATGCATGTCTTCCAAGTAAAATTTGGGAAAAACAACCCTACTCACTTTGTTACATAGCCTTCAAAGATTAGATTTTTTTAAATGTTTTTTATGATATTCATTTTATTTCATATGTTTGAAATTTTACTCTTGAGTATGAAGAGAAATGTGAGCACGAAAAAAATAAAATTTGGTGCATGTAGTCCTACATTTTGTTTATATTTTTCTGTCCGCATTAAAATTTATTGGAGTTGCTCATTTTAGACTATCTCAACCATTGGTTTTAACCTCTACATGAAAATTCACTCTCTCAGATGTTCATAACAACTTAGTTTAGATACAATTGTTATTGAATTTTATTTAGGATATTGAATGGTAGCATTAAAAAAATAAATAAACCACAAATAGTTAATATACTCATCTCCTGCAAAGACAAAGGTATATATTCCTAATGGGTTTTACAGTATAATAGAGAAGCTTATTGGGTTCTACAACCTAACAACAGAGCTATATATAATATATATATATATATATAATATATATATATATATATAGTAATATATAATATATATATATATATAATATAAACTTGTATATATCAAGTGTGAAGAGGGATCAAATCTCTCGAGGTGCAAACCTTTCCTCGAGTTTTGTACTCAAAAAAGAGGTTTGAATCATGAGAGATTTGATGACTCTTGGTACTTGATAGATCTGGAGTTAAGATGGAGCTTAGTTTTGCACTCAGAAAAGAAATTTGCATCACGAGAGATTTAATCTCTCTTGATGCTTGATAGATCCATAATTAAGATAAATCTAAACTAGTGTACATGAAAATATGAAATTTAAACATCTCAATTTTATTCAAAAATTCAAAACATTAAATTTATATATAATAACAAAAACACCATTAAACAAAATATATATATATATATATATATATATATAATATATATATATTATATTTATAAAAAAACCACATTAAAACAAATAAATACAATTATAGCAAGCCCTTATAGAGTTGAATAAGCATAAACAAATCAAATTGTATGAAAACTCATAAACACATGACACAACACTAACCAAATTTAGTTATAAATTTCATAGAGGTCCCTTATAGCTCCCTTTTGCATGCTCCCCAAAGTTGCAAATTTCCAAATAAATGTTCAACCATAGTTGAACGAGCTCAAATGAGAAAGTTATCTGTACAAATAGTACAAATTCAATGGGCCCTCCGGATAGTTAAATATTCATAACGAAATAAAGTTTGAATGTCACAAATCCCATGCTATAGGTGGCTTATCTAATTTTAAATTCAAATCTTAAGGTTGGTTTATTCCATAAACGTCCTACTTCTTGTTCAAGCCAAGATATTGGCTTGGGCTATAAATTGATTAAGACAGTAATAGATTTTAAATGTTAACTTTAAAGTCCTTGGCTAAATTAATTTCATTATTAAAAATTAAAAATAAATCAGGCTTATCATAAAGTGGTATTTATTGTATTTAAGAAGTTATCTTATTATAATATTTTAAAGAAATAAATTAGGTATATTAATTATGTTTTAATGTTTAATATATTTTAAAGAAATATATTAAAAATTAAAAATAAATCATGCTTATCATAAAGTGGTATTTATTGTATTTAAGAAGTTATCTTATTATAATATTTTAAAGAAATAAATTAGGTATATTAATTATGTTTTAATGTTTAATATATTTTAAAGAAATATATTAGGTATATTAATTATGTTTTAATGTTTAATATATTTTAAAGAAATATATTAAAAATTAAAAATAAATCATGCTTATCATAAAGTGGTATTTATTGTATTTAAGAAGTTATCTTATTATAATATT
>APFE030676624.1:3253-17020 GCA_000404065.3 Pinus taeda | reverse complement strand
TTCAACAAAATGTGTATTTTGATACCTTGTAATAAACAGATTACAGTTGAACAAACTGCAAAACTGTTCTTTCAACATGTATGGGTTCATTTTGGATTACCCACTTCCATTATATCTAATCGAGACACCCGATTTGTTAGGAAGTTTTGGTCAAGTCTGTGGGAACTAATGGACACCAAACTGAAGAAAAGCACATATTTTCATCCACAAACCGATGGCCAGACCAAAGTAGTTAACAGGACAGCGATCCAGTTACTCAGGGGATATTGCAGCAAACATCCTAAGCTTTGGGATGAACATTTGTGTTATGTGCAACATGCTTACAATAGAGCAAAACATTCTTCTACACATAGATCTCCTTTTGAGACCTGTTTTCTTTTCACACCAAGGTCTCCTTTGGATTTTTTCTTTGGTAAAGACACCACAGTTGAGGGACACAATGATGTGGACAAGGCAACTAGGTTCATTGAACAAATCCAAGAGATCCACCAGGCAGTACAGGAACAGCTGGAAAAGATCTAAGCCAAATACAAGGCAAGGCATGACAAGCATCAGATGGAGCATAGTTTCCAGGTTGGAGACCAAGTCTAGTTGTACATCAGCAAGGACATAATGCAAGGTGAATGTAAAAAGCTAAAGCCTATCAGGTATGGACTTTTCAAGATACTTGAGAAAATTAATGAGAATTCTTTTCACCTTGATCTACCAGCTTACATGCACATCTACTCAGTCGTAAATGCGGATCGCTTGAGACTATTTGAACCTTCACTAATTGACGATCCCGAAGAGCAGAGTCAATTGCCTTCTATTAATGACCTGTTACCTGAATATCTTAATGAATTGCAGGAAGACATAGTTCTAGACAGGAAGGTGAGGACGACGCGCAGGGGAGATGTTGAGTACCTCAGAATTGGGCTCAAGGGTTCAAAGTCGAGCAGTGCAAAGTGGATAGAGATTAGACAAGTGAGACAATTGTACCCTCACTTAGTCGATGCTTGAAAACCAACTTTTGGTGGTCCAAAATCTTTTTCGGTGGGAAAGCTGTGATCCGAATTGGATCGATGAAAATTATTAAGAGTTCTATGACTGTATTAAATCAGGACAAACTTCAAAAACTTGTGAACAAGAGCTATCAAGAAGGACCTCTGGATAGTAGCAGTTTGTAGCCAGCAAGGAACAACAAGGACCTCGGTCAAAGCGCGTTGACCGAGGCCCATGGGGACCACGCAGGACGCAAACTAGTAGTTAGGAAGTCCGGATCAGAAAACGCAGGCCACTAATCATGCATCGCTAGGCAAAACCCTTCAAAATGGAAAGGCCCCAAGCGCTTGGTCACAAGGGAAGCCAGGGAACCGTGGGAAAAGCACTAAAGCGAAAGGCAAGTCCCGCGCTCCAAAACCAGCAGAATATCGGAGGTGTTTTGGGCAGTAAGCGGAATTGTCAGGAGACCCAGCGATGCCATATAGCGAACGATGTGTGTCCGGCAGATGAGAGAGAAAACCGCCTCTTAGCGCAGGCTAACGTCCGAGCAAGTCAACCGCGCGATAAGAGCGATAACCATAGGATCTGGAGGCCCCAGATCTAATGGCGGAGATTGCACCCGATGGGAAACCAGATTTGGAGGGAGAAAATAAGCGACGACGTATAAAAGTCTGAAGTCCGATTGGACCGCTGAGTTGGCGGATGAATCATGACACAAAGTAACCGAAATACCAAACCGTTTGAGGAAGAGCTGGTGCAGTTCATAAGAGGACAAGTGGCCACTTCCCTGTGAAACATTACACAGTCGTGATGATGTAGAGGCTGGGAATTCCAAGCAAACAGCAGCAGGCGAACCGAAGAGGCGGAAGAGGAAGCGAACAGTCATGAGACAAATTGGCTTTAAGCCATGAACAGACAGAGAACAAAAACAGGCGAGACGGAAGATAGTGAAAAAGAAAGAAGAAGAACAGTGAAGTAAGAAGTAGAGAGCCGAGCTGACCTGCAGAGCTGAGGCAGCATCGAGCAGATAGAAGGCTTGAGAGGTTCAAGTAATCCTTGTGAGGATATCTGTCATGAACTAAGTACTAAATTAGACTCACCCCATTCAGACCAATTGAGGTCGACACTTAGTAAGAAAGAGTTTGTGCACTCCAGTGGCTTGGGGAATCCAAGAACCACCCTACTAAGCATCATCTATTTCAGGAGACTCAAATTGAGCTCCTCATTGTAAAAACTCTGCTTAAAGACACAATAAAAGAAGGCCAGCACTGAAAGCTAGACCGGAGACGTAGCTCAGGAGGGTTGGGTGAACTCCTTATTAATTTGTTGTGTTCTTGTGTTTGCTTACTGTGTTTCTCTTACTATTTTCCATTTTCCAATGTCTATGTATTTTGCAATCTTATCGATCCGTTGCCTAAGATAATATAGATGCACGCCAACACATGAGTCAATAATACCTTCATTCATTAATTAATTAACTGAGGTCACTCACGAGTGATTTTTAGATCACATATGTTGAACAACAACAATATAATAGCAAAGAACATCAAAATACAACACATAACAAGCACATGATACAGGAATTCACCCCTCCTGGGTTGCGTCTCCTTGGTCCAGCTTCCAATGGCTTGGGCCTCTCTATTATGCTGAAATTACAACAAAAGTGTGTTTAAAATACTCAGATGCCTATGAGAACTATCTCAATGAGTTAATAATACTAAAAAATGGCTATCTACCCTCTTTTTGCATCTCATTTGGATAAGAATAGATGAAGTTATGACTTCTCTCAGTTCTCCCACTATTTATTCCATAAAATGCTCCAAAACCGACATAAAACCACATTTTGACTCTGAAATATCCTAACCAAGTGAGGTTTTTGCCGTGCTGTGGGCCTTAACTAGTTGGCCAGATCCCGAATCGCAATTGGCGATCTCTGGCGGTAATAAACTACAAGCTTATTCTCTGTGCGATTGCGATATGCGATTGTGGTTTATCGCATCGCAATCTAGGCTGATATCGCATCACAAAATCTGGGGGCCGATTCTTATTACCATTATGATTGTGATATATGATCACATCGCATCAATACTCCTAACCTTGTCGGGGTCGATTACCTTAACTCCTCCTTGTCTACGATTGTGATATGCGATATCACAAATTGCAATCGACACTTCCTAGGGGTTGATTCTTAACCCGATCCACCTATTTCCTATGATATGCAATATGCAAGGGACAATGGAGTCCTGCCACTTGGCACCTCCTCATTCGCTGAAGGGTTTTTCCACGTCATCCAATCCTGCCACGTAGACAAGTCAAACTTTAACTTTGACTTGTTCTAACTTTTGCATACAAACTCAGATTTGAGTGTCATTTGCACTGTTGGATTCAGAATGACAAGCTCTTTGAAATGAAGCTAAACTTATCAAGATTCTAACACTTTTATTTTTTACCATAATTTTGAGCACCTGATTAGTTACTGGGAAACCACTAAACCTATCAAAGACAAGACACGAGAACTAGAAAAATAAGAAAGGGGAAGTAAGGGCACAAAGGATCATAATTGAATCCATCAAGGATCCTCTTGTTCCATTTGCATCAAACCTAGAAACCTCCAAGGCCATGTATGATAAGCTAGTAAACTTGTACTTTATAAGTCCATCAAGACAAAAGATGTCCTTTTGAAACAAGTTATATAGAATGAAGAAATCTAAGGATGAATATATGGCATCCGTTTTTATGAAGATATCTCAACTAAGAGACCACCTACAGGGATTTGGAGAAACAATCTCTTACTCATAAATGACCATATGTGTACTAAATGCATTACCACAATAATGGAGAAGTTTCTCTACCACCATCTACTATAAGAAAGACTCAACTCCCTTTAATGAGTTATGGGGTCAATGCATTATGGAAGAATCAAGTATCAGTGTCAAAGATGACATTGGATCAAGTAAGAAATCTCAAGCCTTTATAGCTCGAGTCAAGAAGCTGAAGAAGGGAAAGTTTGGGAATTCCAAGAAGAAAGATATGTCCAAGGTTCAATGCTTTAAGCGCAATGAGTATGGGAATTATAGAGGGATTGTCCTAGTTTATAGAAAAACAAAAGAAAGGAAAGAAGTGAGGCTCACATAGTTGAAGAAATGAGAGAACCTGAGAAGAAGCCAAAGAAGGAAGAACTAAAGGATCTTTATTATTGAAAGAGGCGCCTTATCTATCAAGTTCTCTTTGAAAGTTAATCTCTCCTTTAAGTATGCATTTTTTTTTAGAATAATTCTTGTTGCTACATAGCATCATAGAGAAAAACGTATGGTAGTAACACATTTAAACTTTAGTTGCTTTGTAGAAATCATCTAGATATATAGAAAGACCATTTTTTGCATAATGTTCATCCAAAGTTGTCATCTTGCTTAATGGATCATCATGATCCATGAAGGATCATCATTTTGAAAAATCCTTGGCAAAAGCATTATGACAAGGGAAGTAGACATTCGATGAAGGAATTCAATGGGTCGAGATTAGATGATTAGATAAAAGCATAAGAGTGCATGATGAAATTAAACTTTGGATAAGATTCATATGTATTGAGTCTTGAGAAAAGAAAGTTGGTCATAGAATATGCTCAAATGTATGGATATATGATGCTTGAAAGGAATAGGATTTTACTTACCATAAGATGTTTAAAGACTTTAGGACTTTCTCTAGAATAGATAATAACAATTAACATCTAGTATAATCTCCAAAAGAAAAGTTATAACTTGGTAATCAAGTTCGATCCTTGGGCACGCTGATGCATGAAGGAAGTTTCACGTGGATATGGTCGATGAGGATGTTGATGGTATGAGAAATTCATCATGATGAGGTAAGCTTGATTTTTGTTGTTGGTTATCTGGTTAATATATTATTTTTCTACCTCGAAGATGTTGCAGGGATGCATAATGACAGTTGAGGCAAGTTCAACTGTATATATGAATAATGTTGAGAGAAGATCAACATCTGGTACCTAGAAACTATGAAGACAAGATGTGCTCATATTGGAATTGAAAGGTAGCAGTATGAGTAGATAACCCGAAGGTCAAAGAACATCACTTTCAGCTTGAAGAATTGGAAAGGATCAATGCAATGCCTTCATGACAAAGATGAAAGTGATGTGCAAGAAAGATGACTTGGATTTTATCTCAAGATTGAGAAGTTGGCTCCATGATACCTCGGAAAGAAGTAAATCTCGATGCAAGAGATGGAAAAGAAAGAGGGGGGCATGTTACTATGAAGAACAAGTAGTTGATACTCTCATGAAAACAAGCTATGGGGCTTGTGATGTTGACTTCCTAGTTTTAAAGAAAGTTAGGAATCTTCTTTGGTTTTGAGAGGGAGAAAAGAGGAGTCTCCTTAACTAGGAGCAAGGATTTATTCTCTAATCAAAAGAAGAATATGGATGTCCTCTTAGTTTTATAGGGAGTGATGTTGGACATCACGTGAGCATTCTCCTCTTCAAGTGATGAAGAGAGAATGGAAAAGTATTGGATAATCATCTATGGTTTACTTGAGGAAATAATATCCAAGAAATGAAGGGTATCAACACTCTTTGAGAATGGGACAGGCATTCAAGAGAAGAGTGGTCAAAGAGGACCAATATTCTTTGAGGATTCAGGGCTAGGAATCCATGATAAGAATAGTTCTAAAAGGACATACCTTGTGGACATATAGATGGGGTATGTGCCTTGTAGCGGTAGTGTGGTATCACACATAAAGCTTCCTAGCATAATGCTCTTAAATGAAGAAGAGATTTCTAGTTAAGCCTCAGAGACAATGTTGGTCATAATGGTTATTATTACAATATGGATTACAAATCCAACTCTTCTTGTGAGAACTCTTCAGTTTGAGATATGATGTTGTACTAGCTATACAATTATGAATACATCCCTAGTTAAGAAGAAGTGTTGGAAAATTAACTAGCTTCAATCTTCACCATTGTTGTTTTATTCATTTCAATATGTATCCTATGTAACAAACAAGAGAAGAAAAGAAAAAATTACTATTATTAAAGCATGGGTTTTACTATTATTAAAGCATGGGTAGTCGTCGATCAACCTGCTACATCCACCTGTACTAGTCACCGTTGCTTTCATTAGTCGTTGTATCGTAATTTTGTACACATCTGTATAAATGTTGCATTGAAATAAAATGTAATGGTATGTTGATGTTTCATGAAACATCATGGCCATTAACTAATAATAATACTATTCACTCAATAACATGTCACACAGTAATAGTATAGTAAAGGGTCTACCAAAATAACCCTAAAGTTCTACATCGAAGTTAAAAAACAAAAAACAAAAAACAAAAAACAAAAAAACAAAAACAAAAACAAACAAACAAACAAACAACAACCTTATTGTTGCATTACTATGTAAAAAAAGGGAGGGGCAATTTAACCCTAGGTTTCAACTCAAGGGGAAAGTTAAAAGTTAAATCATAGGAAATATATTTCTTGATATTGAAGATATAAAAAGAATTCAAGAAGAATTGGGTTGCAACACTTATTACGAATAGTATATAAAATTTATAATTAAACTATCAATTGACAAAATTATGGATGTGTGCAAAATGGAAACTAGCAGTGGGATATTTTTAGAAACTTTACTCAATGTTATTGAAGTGCTATTTAGAATTAAAGGAACTCTTGAAGGAAAATATTTTACTATTTCTATCTCTCCCGCCAAAGAAACAAATTATATAAACCTTATCCTTGCTAACCAATTGGTGATTCATGAGCCAAAGGTAATAGAAAAATTAGACTGCTAGGATAAAAAAACAATATGGCATAACCTATTCGCAATTAATCATTGGGGATTGTACTTTTATATCACAATTCTTTTTCGATCCATATGGAAGGATCAAGGTGACATTATTCTGGGTTCACCCTGGATGGAAACATCAAGGTCATAACACTACAAGACATTACAATGAAATCCAATTCAGAAACATCAGAAGACATACAAGATATCTCAAAAGTAATTTTTCAAGAAAGTAAAAAACTGATACAAAATATGCAGAGGGAAGTTGACAAAATCACTGCTAACAAAAATGAAGAAGTTTCTCAGCTTAAGGATCCTAGTAAAAAATTGTTGACGCGAATTAAGAAGCTTAAGAAGGACACGAAGTTGTTGGAAAACAAGGTACAACATCTTATCGAGAATGCAGTATCGAAATATTCAAATGTAAAAAATTTAAGTTGAAGAAAAGGGAATAAATATCGATCCAAAAAATATCACTACTCAAGAAGATGACAAACCAGTTGAAGGAAAAACACATTTAGTTGTTGTTTTCTAGATGAGGAAAATTCCAAGTGAATATTATCTAACCAACTCAACAACGTCAGTATTTGAAGCCAATCATGAAATTTCCACATGCATGATAAGGGAAAATCAAACCATAAGAACTCCTTATCGACACTCGAATCACAAGAGCAGACAACTAAATCAATCTGGATATTTGTATCACCCAGAACAAAAACAAGGAACTTATGTTTTGAAGACTACTAATGTAAGTGCAATTCAATCTTGTGAAAAATAATCCCATGAAGTATCCAATAACCATAAGATTCCACATAAGATTGATATAGGATGGTCAGATCCCTTCTCAATTTGACAATTTTCCTTATCACTCCAAGGATCTTTTCATCTTGTATCATCAAAGACGACAACTCAAATATTTCTGAAAGTTATCAATAGATTACAAGAAAAAGAAACAAGGATATGACCATTCATGAAAGGGCACCTTCCTAGGTATATAAGTAGGCCCTCATTTGTAACAATACCATATTTGACCATATACCATATACTTGTCCTATAATGGATATTACATATTTCATATCTTTTGAGTACTCTATTGTGTTTATGAACTTTGTTCGTAACAATGGACACTTGGTGCATTGTGAGGTGGGGTTTATAAATTTGTGAGCCAATATGAAGGGGATATTATGACTCAAAGAGATATATGTCATATGATGAAATTTCAATCAATGGATATGGTTCCCCCTATCATAGAAATCTCAATATTAACATTTAATATTTTAAACCTTGGGCAGTGTTGGACTCATGGCACATTTTCATATGAAATACCCTATGGGCTTTATCAAGGATATGGGGCAGTCATTAAACTAAACTAAATTCATATTAATTTTTGTTCTGATACCATATCTCATTGCTCTAATATTAACTAATTATCAAATGCAACCATGACAATGCATATTTATGCAACATAATTAAAACTTTCAAATAACCATGAGATAATAATTTAAAATTTTAGGTTAACCTAGGGAATTAAAAATGAACAGACTAGAAATAATTGAATCCATGACATAAACCATAATAATTCAACATATTTATAAGTAAATCAAGAACACATATATGTAAAATGCTTCAAAAACGGAATTGATCCTGGAACCTGAACATCTTGGAGAAATGGTGCGCAAAGAGGATGCTATGGTGGGCTCAAAGAGAGTCCATGTCTTCAAAAGTTTATATTCTAATAACAAACACCCCTTGTTGGTGATTGTGAATGACTTGGTAGCGACGCTTGTTGATCCTCCTTTAGGGGGATCGCAAAAGTTCCAAAGAAAGAAAGGAAAGAAAGAGAAGCTAAGAGAATATTATAACACTTAATTTTACTTTTGTTTATATTTCTTATTTTATATTTTTTTTTTATTTTTTTTTTTAGTCGAGAGGTTGTTAATCTTCTCTCACAAGATTGTGGGCTTACTCATATTGAATGCTTTTAACATCCACAAAATGTAATTTTGTTCCTTTTTTAAGTTGAAATGAAATTATGGCTTTTTTCCAAGGAAAAAAATCGAGAACACGTACCTTTCTAGAAATTATTCACTATTATGCAACCAACTCACAAAATAAAATAAAATACAGGTCAACGACTTCAAAATCAACCTCTTCAAGGGGGAAACCTCCTTTACATTACACAAATGAACAATTCTTTGATGATTCAAATGAAAAAAAAAAACACCTTTCTATATATAGGAGTCTAAGGAGTCACAATATAATCAGAGCCGACATAACAATAATAATGTAAGGGCACAACAATAACATTAGTGGGCTTATATGGGGCACAATAATAACAATATGGGACAACATGGGCTACAATGACAATAATAATAAGGGAATAAACTAGTATTATAGGGACCTAACATGCCCCTCTCCTTCAAAAAAGTGTTGTCCTCAAAGCTTGAGTATTTTTGGATGCTTTTGTATAAAATTCCCATCCTCCTGTGTGGAATCCTTAGTAGGTAAGTTCTTCCACTTGATGAGATACTCTGAAATTGATCAATTTCATAGTTGTTGATTTCTTGTTTCTGTGACTGATCTAGGTTCCAATGTGATTTTTCCTTGCTTGTCAAGTTCTAGCAATATTGTATGAACTAGGAGCTTGTCACCTATAACCTTCTTTAAGCATGACACATGGAAAAGTGGTTACACTCGAGAAGATGTAGGGAGCTCCAATTTGTATGCCATAGTACCAATCTTTTGTAACACCTTGTACGGACCATAATACTTTGGTGATAATTTATTATCCTTCTTAGCTTTCTTGAGGGACATTTGTTTGTTTGGTTGTAGTCATAGAAATACCTAGTCACCTACATCAAAACTTCTTTCACTATGATGTTGATCTTCGTATTGTTTCATTCTATTCTATACCAAAGTGAGGTTATCCTTTAAGAGTTGAAGAAATTGTTGTTGATGTTTGACGTGATCTTCCACTGCTTGAACCTTAGAATTTTCTCTTAAAGATGATGTGATGGATGGTGGATGCTATCAATAAAGTTCCATAAATGGAGTCATTTTTGTTGCAGTATGGAAGGAAGTGTTATACCACCATTTAGCCAGAGGTAACCACTTGACCCATTGTGTCTGTTTATCAAATACAAAAAAATGAAGATATTCGTCCAAACATTTTTTCACTATCTCAGTTTGCCCATCAGATTGGGGATGATAAGATGAGCTATGAGCTAACTGAGTACCTAAACAAGAAAATAATTTTGTCCAAAATTTTCCAATCAAAATGGGGTCTCTGTCGCTTACAATAATCTTTGGATTTCCATGTAGCTTTTGAATTGTTTCCATAACTGCAATAGCAACTATATTGGCTTTAAATGGATGAGATAATGCACAAATGTGTGCATACTTGGTAATTCTATCAACTACCACCATGTTGACACTCTTTCCTTCGAACTTGAATAAACCGATGATAATTGAAACCTCCTCCCATCGTTGACTTGGAATGGATAAAGGTTGTAACAGACCTCGTCTTAATTGTCTCAACTTTATTTTGTTGGAAAACAAAACATTCCACTGCAAACTTTTGAATATCATATTAAAGGCCATCCCGAAAAAATCCTTCTTAACCCTGTGGTAAGTTTTAAAAATCCTGAGTGCCCTCCTAAGGGAGAGGTGCGCAATTCTAGAAGAATATTTTTCTAGCTAAATGCATTAGATGCACTGGGATATTGCTACAAATTTTGAATGACTGTCCACACTTCTTCGACATTCTTTCATTCATCCCTTGTTTCATTTATCCAATCTGGTTCGATAATAGAAATGGCATAAAACAATGCTTCCACATCCTCATCCTTTCTTGAGAGTGCATCTACAACAACATTTTTCTTCCCTTTTTTGTAGATGATTTCAAAGGCATAGCCCAACATCTTTGTGACCCAATTTTGATGCTCTTCTGAAGATAATATTTTTTATTAAAAGTATTTAAGACTATCATGATCTGTTTTTACCTTGAAGTGTCTTCCTACTAGGTAAGGTCACCATTTCTTAAGTGCGTGTAGTATTGTCAACATTTCCTTCTCATAAATAGATTTGTGTAAATACTTTCCTTTGATTGGAAAACTTTCGAAAGAAATGGGTCTTCCTTCTTGTATTAAAACAACACCAATTTCATTTCCCGAGGCATCACATTCCACAATAAATGTTTTTGTGGAGTCTAGTGTAGCTAAGATCGGTGCTTGGCACATTGCCTCTTTAAGATGTTCAAAGGCCTTCATTGCTTTTGGAGTCCAAGAAAATGCATCTTTCTTCTGTAATGTTGTTAGAGGTGCTGCTATTCTCCCATAATTCTTAACAAACTTGCGATAATACCCTGTCAACTTGAGAAATCCTCGCAGATGCTTTATGATGTGGGAATTTTCCATTCCTCAATGGCTTTAATTTTGCTAGTGTCTACCTTAACACCTTCATGAGATGCAATATGACCTAGATATTCCACCTCGTGTACTCTAAAGAAACATTTGGAGGCTTTTGCATATAATTGTTTCTCCTCCAATAGTTTAGCACCCTATCAACATGTTGAACATGATCCTTCCAAAACTTACTATAGATTAGTATATCTTCAAAAAATACTAACACAAATTTTCTAAGGAAGGGTTTGAAAATGGAATTCATCAAACCTTGAAATGTAGAAGGTGCATTGGTAAGGCCAAAAGGCATGACCAAAAATTCATAATGGCCCTCATGAGTTATAAATGTTGTTTTCGGAATGTCTTCAGTCTTCATTCTGATTTGATGATATCCTGAATGAAGATCCAACTTGGTGAAGTAAAGTTCTCCCTGTAATTCATCTAATAATTCATCAATGATAAGAATGGGAAATTTATCTTTAATAGTGAGCATGTTGATCTCCCTATAGTCCGGACACGTGTGCCATGATCCATCCTTCTTGTGCACCAATACTATTGGAGCAGAGAAAGAACTTTGACTAGGTTGAATTATACCAGCCTCTTGCATTTCTGCAAGCATACGTTCAATTTCACTCTTTTGGAAATATGCATATCTGTAAGGCCTAATGTTTGGAGGAACACTTCCTAGAATCAAATGAATAGAATGGTCATGATCATAAATAGGTAGGAGGCCTTTGAGAGTCTCAAATACCTTGGAATGATTGTCCAAAACTCTTTGGAGATCTGGAGAAATAGATGCTTTTGATGTGGGAACCTCTAGTGAACATAATTGTGCAATTACACCCCGTTGTTATTTCTTTAGAAGCTTTGTCATGCTGTTAGAGATGATTATCTTTCCATGTTTCCCTGTGACACCCCTTAATTTAACTTCATTTCCTTCCGAAAAATATTTCAAGAAAAGTTCTTGAAAATTAAAATCTATCGTACCCAAAGATTGTAGCCATTAGACTCCTAGTACAACATCAACACTACTCATTGGAATGGAAATCAATGAACTATTCGATACATATTCTCCCATGGATAGATTGATATTATGGTACTTTCCAGAGAAATGTATGGTTCTTGTTTGGTCAATTTAGTGATGTCTAAATTGCAACTTTTAAATGTCAACCCGGGGCTCGTAAGCTGATGAAGTGAGGTGTACTATATGTACTTAGGCAACTGTTTCTTAAGCTTTTGTCGTTTTTAACTTTTTAAGTTTGTTTTCAAGTATATTTCTCCTACTGTGATGTGATGGAAATGAAATAAAACAAATGAAGTGTGTGAGATTGTGATGAGCTTTAAATGATTTCTTATAACTTAAAAGTATTCTACAAGAAAGCTTGAACAACAACTGAAATGAAATCAACTCTTAAAGGAAAATAAAGGCATCAAATAAAAGACTAATGACATTGGCCTAGTATCTCTGCTGCTGCAAGAAAATGAAGATGAAATCTATGTCAAATCTAGCTAAAAATAAAAACTAAGCAATGTGAAACTGAAGTAAATCTACATAAAAGAAAGACTAGTCACAAATACTTTAACTTCTTCTTAACCTCTTATCTTTTAACTGAATATATCATGTGAGAAACAGTTAAAAATAAGCCAAGCAATTGTGAGTTCTTGAGCAACTAAACCAAGTTGTGCTAAGTGATATTTTGGTCCTCAATGAAGATATTAAATTATGGAGAAGAAACCATCAATAGGTAAACAACTTGATGTCTAAAAGAAGAAAGCAACTATACAAATTAAAGAAATGATAGTAAGGAGATAAAGGCTGCAAAACAAGGAAGGTCAACAACATAGACAAGATGATCACAAGTGTCACTAGTTGTGAAAAAGAAAAGAAAGAAACTGTCCCGGGCACGCCTAAGAAACCTGCATAACACATTGATTACTCATGGAAAAGTACAGGAATATAAATAAGCAGAATTCAAAATCTATATACAACTATTGTACATGATCAAAACACAGCAATCAAAGGCATTTTGTACAACTATTATACATAAAATGAGAAAAAGAAATGCAGGAAATTAAAGAGTACTATACAGGCCTTCAGTAAACAGGGGCCCTCTGCCTACTCCAGCCGGCTCAATGATTAGTTACACGCTCAAATGGAAAACAGTCTTCTCATATATTATGCATAAAATAGAAAGTACAGTAGGGAATTCAAAATTACATATCAGCAGCTAACTATCCAGCGTTCAAAGACGCTTTATTTATAACAGAGGAAAGCAAACTAACTTAACGAAAACTAAGCTATTCAAACAGCTGTGTAAAAACACGTAGTCTTGCTGCGTCCTCAGATTTAGGCAGCGGTCATTGTGGGCATTCAATCCGCTTTTGGATTCATGTTTCCCACTGTCTTCGTGGCTGAGGAGGATGCCACCTGTTCTTCACGTGCTCTAAAACATAACACGCAGAGCCGTGCCACCGCCAATGACTTCTGTTGACTGTAGTTGCCCCCTCGTTGACCACGGGTTTTGATGACTGGTTTGGGTGAGCTGGAAGGACACACACCATGTCCTTGGTTCCACGAACTTGCCCAT
>APFE030676618.1:0-25531 GCA_000404065.3 Pinus taeda | reverse complement strand
CGGCGGAGCGTGGCTGTATGTAGCTTCCCCCCAGCGCCCACCCGTGCCCCAAACCAGTGGCCAAAGGGTCATAGGCCGCGCAACCGCCTCCCCCGCCCGCCCGAGCTCCCGACAAGCGATTAAAGGGTCACAGGCCACTTAACCCCCCTCTCTTGTTTGCCTGGGCCCCTAGCTAGCGGCCAAAGGGCTGCTAGGTGGGGGGCTGGGTGGTTGGAGGGTGGGGGGGTGCGTGCAATGCCTGCCCCTGAAGCCGCTAGCTAGGGGCCTTGGCAAGTGGGGGTGGGGGGGTTGCGTGTAACCCCCCTCAGCCCGTCTGAGCCCCCAACCAACGACCAAGGGGCCCAGGCCGATTCCGACAATCGGCCTGTGGCCATGTGGCCACTGGATGGGGGCCTGGGCGAGAGGGGTGATGCACTGCACATAGCGTCCCCCCATCTTCCTAGGCCCCCGACTAGCGACCAAAGGACCAGTGGGAAAAACATTTTTTTCTAGAATAAAAAAATTAAATAAATATAAAAGAAAAAAATTATTTTATTTATTATTGCTTATATTAAATTTTTTTTAATTTAATTTTATATATAAATTTAAATATATTGTTTATATAATATTCATTTTATATATAATATATATTTCTTTTAATTTATTCTATTAATATATTCTATGAGTTGTCTTTCGGGTGTGACTTTTTGGAAGCTTTTACTTTAGGTTTTTCTGGTCTAATTTCTCTAAAATCCATGAGGGAATTTATTGAAATCACAAGCTTATGGGTAATCCTATGCAATAGGAGTGCCCTAGTAGTTTTCAAGGTGTTGAACCCATATATACAGGTAAAAAAAACTAGTTTAAATAACACAAATTCAAGATTTTCACCTTCAATATTTTTTCACGGATTCGGGCACCGGAAAGTCAAAAATTCGCCACTAAAGACAACCCTTCATATATATATAATTTTTATTATTAATATTCAAAATATTATAATAATATTTTATTGAAAATGTTCAATACATTCATTTAAAAAAAAATTATTAATTTTTAAAAATTTATATATATAATTGTATATAATAAACTTTAAATTTTATTCAACAATTTTATAGAAATTACATATAATAACTATATATATATATTATATATTTAATATATATAATTATATATAATTATATTATAGTAATGCTCAGGTAGTCTTCATTTTTCATCAATTATAAAGCAAATTTACACCACATAGATTGGCTAGGTGGTCTCAACTTGCCCGGTGGGAAACCAACTCTGTTGGCCACCTATCTGCATTGTATGCCATCCAGGAAAAAAAAAAAAAAACCAGTCTTTCTATCCAATCTATTTAAGTCTCATATTCTTGTTCATTCTCTAGAGATCTACATACATATATATTTGCATAAGGAAATGTAAGAGTTATTCGCATATATAAACAAAACCATAAAAGTAGACTATCTATTCATGTCGCTCAGCACAAGCGGATTCCACAGGTGTTGGATCTTTCACATTCATCCTCGACGTCTCAGTCTGGACCAGGATACAAGGCAAGTGCCTCTCAAGTT
The DNA here is from genome assembly GCA_000404065.3 of Pinus taeda. Taxonomy (NCBI): domain Eukaryota; kingdom Viridiplantae; phylum Streptophyta; class Pinopsida; order Pinales; family Pinaceae; genus Pinus; species Pinus taeda. Next base: position 23,978 of record APFE030676618.1, on the reverse strand, counting down.
GGCCAAGTCTAACATCCTATTTGTGTAGTTGGAACTGCACCTTCTAGAATTCTTGTTTGTAATTTAGCATGTCTTGAACAGTGACAACCATGCCCACTGAAATTTTTTCCATAGCTTTACCCAAAAAAATTTTCATCAACCAATACAGGTAGAGGGTTTACTTTAATTGAGTGATTCTACCCCTCGTGTTTCCAAGGTCTGAGACAAGAGTTCTCCAATTATCCATATTCGTGTCTTTCTCACTCTCCTGTTTAATTTCTTCTTCCCAATCCTCTAACAATTTATGAATTTCCTCATTGGTGCCTTCACGGTAGGTAACTGCCGCTTCACTTATAAACCTTTCAACAGATTTTCTACCTCTGCATCCCTTGGACGTGCCTAGTTCCGAGTCCTTCGTCACTTGGGCTCTCCTTCCACAGCCACGGGTTTTTGTAGGACGAGCCATGGTTTTTCTGACCCCACCCTATTCATTGCAACAAACAATAAACCAATTAAAATTCAACAAAATACGACAGGGAGCTTTCACATAGGTGGTAGGATTACTGCACACCAACTTGCCTTCTTAGAACCACCCCTAGCAATTTTAGTGCCCGACGTTTCGGGGTTGTAGGTTAGTTCCCTGGAGGGGGCCAACCCACAACTAGCACCAGTAAATAAAATTCACCTTGGACACCTCTTCTCAACCTCAATTCGGTGTGTTTCTTCCCCTTAGTTTTAGGTTTCTAAACACCACCGCTTACCATCTCTCTGCCAACCTTGGCTATCATACCCTTTACCCTCTACCCAAGACGTGAGAGGAGAACCCAACCCAATCTTCCACCCTTCCCTGAGCCCCATGATGCCGCTATCGCCAATCTACCTACCATAGCCAATGCCATTCCATTACCAGAATTCTCGCTCGTAATTCTCAACCTTCTCCCTCATGTTAGGGTTGTATCCTACCTCTCTGCAGCTACGCATGGACCTAAAGCAGAGGCTACCATCCAGCATGTAGATGGGACGACCAGCTCTACCCCCAAGGCTCATCTCCATAACTTTAGTAACATGACTCCTACAAATTGCAAAACTTGGCCCTCTACCCAATGCCAATAGAATTCCCATACAGGAAAGGAAAACTTCAAAGCAAAGCGAAATAAATAGCATGCCAAATGGGTGCAAGAGAAAGGCACAAAACTAGACATATACCACCAGCCTATGCCCTGAGTGCTTCTAAATTTTGCAATTCTACCCCATGCTTCCTCCCCTCTCCCCCATACTAAAATTAGAGAAGGTCAACATTACAAGAGAGAAAATATGTCTAAGTACATACCTGTTACCCTTCGCGCACAGTCGGTAGGCTTGTTGCAATTGGTGGCGCCACAAACCCCACCCATTGCACCGATCTCCACACTCATATACATTGTGATCAACACCAACCTTCACTCCTTCCTTATTACCAAAACCAATGATTTCTTTACTCTCTCTGCCACCTTTCCCTTGTACACTGCATGCCATCATGCAAATGGCCACCGCATCCATCGCCTCGACCATGTGGGGGGCGATGGTACTATACGTTGTTTTACAAACCATTACTCCCTTGGCTGAATGCTTAACTTCTGGCTTGCACCCCGATTGGGGTTAACTTATTTTTATATTTGAATAACAATTATAGTGTTAATTTTATTTTTATCTTTTATTTTTTAAAGTAATATATATTATTTCTTAATTAACTTATATATATATATATATATATTATATATATATATATATATTATATATAGGAAGATGGCATCAAGGAAGGTCTCTGTGAATATGCTTGGAACAAGGACAACAATTCCATCATCTAAAGTTGTAGGTGGACACGCTATGAATAGTGTTGAATATAGCCGAACAGGGAAACATCGTAAAAGTCAACCAATTGGCCCATCAAGTACACCAAAGATTATTTTTGAATGGATTAAGTCACGAGAAATAAATAAAACAAATTTTGCATGGCATGTTAAAGATGTTGAGTCTGATGATAAACACATCTCTATCTATACTATGGTATGATTTACATGGGTGAACCATATGAGGTGATAGGCAGAGTACGAGACATATGTTTGGTGCCGGATTCAAACATTGTTTATGTTCTGGCAAAATTACCCAAGTCACATGAAAATGTTAGATATCGTCTCTCAAAGGTCAAGTATGAGAGAGATGAAGAATCTACACCATTGTGTGAAGAAATCTCATCCAACATTTCTAATAACATTGTAAGTATGCTTATTTATATTTATGTGTTATGTATTATTGTAAGGATCATCAATTTTTTTATAAATGATTGATAATTGACATATTGTATTTTCTTTGATAAGATTTTGCTGAGAGTCTTTCAATGATGTTATAGGGTATTTATTATGTAGATGACCCAGGTGGATGTTGGTGGCCACCCACCTATCCCACTTGGACCCCCACAACTATCTCTTTTAGTTTTTAAGTTTCCTTATTTGTAGCACAATTTACTATTTTTAGCATTTTTTCAGGTCCTAAACTTTCGAAGCCGTTTTGAGGTCCTAAACGACGTTTTCTAGAAATAATGGGAGAAACATGGGTCCATGGACCAATTTTTCTCACTCAAAAGCTATAGTCCTTGGATAGAAATTTCTAAGGAGGTATTGTACGCATTAAATGGAAATCGTATGCCAAAGTTATGACCTCGAGAAGTTGATGTACCATTTTACCCAAATAGGGCCCACAGTTTGGCACTTCATCTCCTAGGGTTAGGTTTTTGGATGTTTAGGGTTTTCCATCGTTTCTCAACAATAAATAGGCCTTCGAGCCTCATTGTAAGATAGTTCAGAGGCATGTAGCCACCACATCTCTTCTCAGAGATAAGTTATCATCGCCCTAGTTGGTTTGTTTCCATTTCTGTTTGTAAGCATATTTCAGTATTTTACATTAATGAAATGAAGTATTGTTTATGTTGCATCTATGTATTTATGGTTATTTTGCACTTTATTGCGTTTCTGTTTAAATCTGGATTAGTGGTATCAGAGCGGTTTGATCTTTCTTTATTCTTCTTTGCATGTCCCCAATGAGGTCGGGATATAAGGAATTAGGGCTTGAGCTAGTCGAACCTTTACAAGTCTAGCCTCGCAAATCCCGATGACCTCCCATGGTGGAAAACAAGAAAGACCAGGGAATAGGAGATCCTATCAAAATCTTGCTCGAAGAAGCCCTCGAGTGACAAAGGAACGCGATGATGGACAACTTTGCCCAGATCCTTCAATGGTTACCCAGGGGTGACACATCTGCTTCCAACATCTACTCTGGAAATGCCACACCCTTTAAGGTACAAGTTAACTTTGAAATCCCCATATTCGAGGGTCAGATAGACGTATATTTCATAGATAAATGGTTAAATCTACTAGAAGGTTATTTTTCTGTTCATGATTTTTCCAGCCGGGAAAAGATCACTTTTGCACTTATCAAAGTAGCCCCCCACATCAAGGACTAGTGGGAAACCTACTGTGAGCATAATGATGAAGGTACAGGCTCACTATTTTCAGCTGCACCCACTTGGAATTCATTTTGGGATGCCATCAAGGAGCAGTACTATCCTGTCAAGAGCTATGAGGACAAATACATAAAGTGGACCATGTTGTGGCAGGGAAGGGACCAATATGTACCAGAGTTCATAAAAAAAATTCATACCCTTCGCACAAAGTTTGGTATTAAGGATTATGAGATGAATTTGGTACTCAAATACCACGGTTTCCTACATAGGTACATCCAGGACAAGATGGAGTTCCTAGACATCTCCTCGCTTGGCACGACGTATCAATACGCTGTCAAAATCAAGCAGAAGTTTAAACAAAAGAAGCGAGACTTTGGATCTACAAATCCGAAGAATAAAGGACAAAGCCAAGGTGGGGTAATCCAAGACAACCCATCGAAGCCACAAGAGAAAAACAACACCACGAAGTCAAAGAAGGACATAGGAAAGTGGTGTGTGTTCCATAAGAGCTCCACTCATAACACAAGTGAGTGTCGAACCAAGCAATCGCTGGTGGCCAAGTTGAAGGCTTCAGAATCAGATGCATGTTCCGACCCTGAGTCATAACCCGATAGGGGGAATGACAAAGGGAAGCAAATCATTGATGCAAAGCCCAGTGCCACTGTTTCCACCACCAAGGTCTAGAAGAATGAGCCCAAAGATCCAGAGGAGGGGAAGTGAATTTTCCACTCATAGATGTGGGTGAAGCGTTCACTGCTACAATTCATTGTCAATAGTGGCATCCAAAAGAACCTCATTCACTAGAGGTTGTGAAGCAGCCGAGACTACCAACCATACCACACCCGCAACAATATAACATTAGGTGGCTTCACCAAGGATGAGATCTCTGAGTCCACAAGTAGTGCCACCTTCCCTACAACATCAAGCCCCTCACAGATGAGGTATTGTGTGATGTTGCACCGCTTGATGTTTGTGATGTATTATTAGGCCAACCATACTTGTGGAAGTGACATGCTGTGTATGAGTCAAGGCCTCTTCTATTATTATTTCTTTGTGTAATACATTATATAGGATACCGGAGGTAGCCCCACCTACCGCCACTTCTTTGATCTTTGTTAAGAAAGGAAGTAAGATCATCTCCCACACTAGGAAATTTATTTTCTATCTGGTTCACTCTCAAAGTAAGGGGAAGATCATAGCCATATCCATGGCCCCCAAGAAGGGTTCTTCAATGTAGCAAAAGCAGGTTAATACAATCATGAAAGAAGATAGGGATATCTTCTCCTCACCAACAAGGGTACCGTTGCATTTTCAGGTCAAGCATTCATCTGATCTGACTTTCGGAGCACCTCTACCCAATGGCCCGATCTATCTCCACTCCATTCTGGAAAATGCCAAGTACAAGCAGCGACATGATCAACATTAGGTGCCACACAAGTTTTAGGTGGGCGACAAAGTTCGGTTACATTTGCAGAAAGAACGCCTTACAGAGCCCATCGAAAAATCAGAGCACTCCGATATGGTCCTTACAACATTACCAAGGTTGTGGGAAACAATGCTTTGGAGCGCAACATTACCAAGGTTGTTGGAAACAATTCTTTGGAGCACATCATTCCCCCATTCCTTGGCTTGCACTGAGTTTTCAATGAGGACCACCCTTGACCATGCTTCCCACCATTATTGGACACATCAGAGATTGCAAAACAACTCACCAGGGACCAAGTTCAGTAGAAGTTTCCTCATCTCATGGAGGAACTCAATGCAATAGGGACCATTTCTTCCTAAGTGGGGAGGAAGGATCCAGGTGGATGTTACTGGCCACCCACCTATCCCACTTGGACCCCCACAACTGTCTCTTTCAGTTTTTCAGTTTCCTTATTTGTATCACAATTTACTATTTTTAGCAGTTTTTCGGGTCATGAACTTCTAGAGCTGTTTTGAGGCCCTAAACGACATTTTTTTGGAACACTGGGAGCAACATGGGTCCATGGACTAATGTTTTTCACTAAAAAGTTGTAGTCCTTGGATATAACTTTCTAATGAGGTATTGTATGCATCAAAGTAAGATCGTATGCCAAAGTTATTACCCTAGGAAGTTGATGTACCAATTTACCCAAACAGGGCCCATAATTTGGCGCTTCATCTCCTAGGGTTAGGTTTTTGGATGCTTAGGGTTTTCCATTGTTTCTCAACAATAAATAAACCTTCAAGCTTCATTGTAAGATAGTTTAGAGGCATATAGCCGCCACATCTCTTCTCACAGATAAGCTACCATCACTCTAGCTGGTTTATTTCCATTTCTGTTTATAAGCATATCTTAGTATTTAAATTTAATGAAATGAAGCATTATTTCTGTTGCATCTCTGTAATTATGGTTATTTCTGTACTTTATTGCATCCCTGTTTAAATATGGATCAGTAGAGCCAAATAATATGAATGTGATCAACAATTTCCATATAGAGTCATAACAAGAAAAGAGAATGAAGCAAAGATCAACAATCCATGACACTTCAATGGTACATATAGGGGATCAACAAAGAATCCATATGGTGTGTCAATCTAACAAAGGTAAACATGTTTCTTTTGAAGATGTGGCAGTTGTAGCTGAAGATGAAGCTCAAAAATATGTTACCATTAGTGAGGAGGAGGTTAGAGCCATTGTTGAAAAGGATAAAATAAATAAAACACCAAAAAGAAAAATGGCCATGGACGTCTCTCTTCCAATTGATGACGAGGAGATTATTTATGTAGAAAAAGATATGTTAAATAGGAAGAATAAGATATGTTAACTAGGAAGAAGAAAAAATAAAAAAAAAATTGGTGAATCCGTTAAAATCATAAGCAATGATGAAGAACAAAGTGAAAGTTCTAAAGGAAACAAAGAAATCATAACACTAGTTACTGATTTAGAGGATAACATTATGAAAAAAACAAACATTTAGAATCACTCAAGGAATAATAAATTAATTAATGGTGGCAAATACATTTGAGCTTAAAGTTGCCCAATTCTACAGGCTAGATGGAGGACAATCTCAATGTCAAATTAGAAAGTCACATCATCTACATTTCCATAATTTGAAAACATTGTTCAGGTACAATCCATATGAAGATGTAGTGGATTATGTGGTTCTTGTTGATCCAAATCAAGTTTCCAATAAGGAGGCATTTGATAAGAAACACTATTTTGACTACAAATATTATGTAATTGGAGGGAACAATTCAGCAGAGGCCAAAATACAATTGATCGAGGAAATTCCTAGAAACTATCTTTTTGAAACAATGAAATGCTTCATTTATGTTTTTTTAATAGAAACATAGGCAAAGTTATTGGCATGGGATTATAATGTAGATAATGAGTATAGAATTTCTATGACTTTCATCCAAATGGTCAGACTTATTCATAATGAATTTTTAGAAAAATGTGGTGGGGATAAGACAAAAGTCAGTTTAAGCTTTCAGAAATAATTTTGTATGGAAATAAGTTATCAAATTGAGGATAAAATTAAATCAAAAGGTGACAAAGTAAATTCAAAAATATTCAGAGGCATGGATAACATTTTCCGATTGTCATTTAGAACATGGGAGATATGGGAATTGATTGATGACATTTTTGATATGTGGGAGAATATTGCCATATAAAATCAGAAGGTTAAAAATTCTAAACCCATAATAAGTACCAACAGTAAGACTAGTCCTGAAATGAAGAAACTTCTAGATGATATGACTGTCACACCCTGGAGAACATTGCAAGGCGTGAAGAATGGCAAACTAGTCAAATCAATATTATGTCGTTTGAAGTCAGGTGAATTGTCATTGGGGGAAATGTGCTCAGAATTTCAAAAGTAAGTTTGTTGAATTATTTTTACTTTTTCTTGGATTATAATTTTATTTTAAATATAACATATTGTTGTTGGTATTATTTGTTTTACATATCACTATATTAACAATTTTTACTTTATTTATTCAGTCATAATATTTATATGAAAATACAAGAACATATGGTTAGAATGTTGAATGAAGAGAGTTGGAATGATGTTGTACTCAACCACCCAGAATCAAGTTCGACAACAACACTTAAAGATTTTTATCTTGCATTCAAGAAGGTATGTTGATTTTTACATTCATTTTATTCATATGTATTTTTATTTTATTTTATTACTTTTCATTTAGACACACAATTTGCAATGTTATTAACAAGCTTTGAGAGAAAAAAAAAAAACTCAAGGATGCAACTTACATGGTAAGACATTGAAATAGTATGTTTGATTAATGTTAATTTTTAATTTTTAATTTTAATTTTTATTTTATTTTATTTTATGTAACAGTTAATTGAACTTTTACTATGTCATGTTACAAGAAAAAGTCAAATCTTATTTCTTCCGTAGATCATCCAATTACAAGTGATTGTGAGTTCATCCATGTTGAATGTTGGACAAACATGATAGCTATAAGTCTATTCTTTTGAACAAAGTAGATGGAAAGAGTCATAACCAGGTACTCGTTCATGATGTTGTCGTAAAAAAATTAACATATGAGGATAAAGATGCAAAAGGAGGGATAGTTAAAATTTATAAAAAATTGCAAACATTTATTAACCATCTTATAGATTTATGTTCAAATGAAGGAAATAGGGTTTTGGATTTATTTTTAGGTTCAACTAAGTTTTATTATATAAAATTGAATTTTAATAGATATATATATATGTGTGTGTGTGTGTGTGTGTGTGTTTATACTATTTTACTTAAAAAAATAAATTGAGTTTGATGATTAGGTACAACACTAGTATGTTTCCTACAAAAAGGGAGAAATTGCATTGCGATTGAAAGAGACCCATTACAATGAAATTTCATTTAACAAAGAATTAATGCTCTTCAATTTCTTCTAGATGCAATGCAAAAAGTTGGTTTGAGGAAATGAGATTTTAATGAATCACGTGTAGCAAAAAAGGAAAAGGAATCTCAGCCACCATTATATGGAATGACTGGAAAATGACACTTTGGGAGATTTTCCGACATGAAAAATGCATTAGAAGAGGAAAATGAGGAAACTCAAGCAGAAAATATTGTGGAAGAAGAAAATAATGAAGCTAAAGAAGATGATGACATGGATTATATGATGTTGTTGATGACATTTAAGTTATGATTGCAAATCAAACTCAATTTTGAGATATCTTCATTAGTTTTACTTGTAATGTTTTGACTTTGAGATTTTATGAGAAGAATGGGCATTTTATTATTATTGTTATATGTTCAATATTTGTATTATCTAATTTTCACTTTAATTTTTATGTGAATCATATTTTTTTTTGTAAAAAACTTGTGATTGCTATTATTTTTCAACACAAAATTCATAAAAAAATGCTATTTTTAAAAGTTTTTTTTGTTAGGATTTTCCCATAAAAATTGTTTATTTGATATGTCATTTTTGACAAAAGTCTGAAAATATGTATTTTTTTCATTATTCTTATATTGAAAATGTGTTTTTTGGTCAAATGTTTAAAATTATTGTTTTTTAGTGACAATTATTTGATTTCCATTGAAATATTAATTAACATTACATAAACCTATACAAAACTAACTTCAAAATATTGACGATTTTAAAATTTTATTTTATTTTTTTTTATTTATTAATTTTTTTAACTATGTGAAAAAATTAAGATTTCATTACAAAAAATAACTGAAAAGAAAAATAAAAACACACAAATACATAAATACACTTTAAAAAAATCCTTAGGGAAGAAGAAGACATTATGAAATTTAAAGTGTCAAAAATCAACCCTCTAAAAATAATGGGTTGACACTAACATCTAAAAAAGAATGTTCATACTTGATACATAAGAAAATTTAAAGTGCCAAAAATATGCTAAAAAAATGTGTATTTTGGATCGCTACTTTTCAAAATTGAGTGATTTTTTGCTACCTCAAAAAAATGGGTACTAGGTAATTTTCTCGTCTGATCAATAACTATGTTTATATTTCTCTAGATTCATGAATCTCAATTTCCAGTCTTTGCAATTTATTTCTTTGTCTGTGTAAATGTGTGAATGCCCTATGTAAGATGGGATGAACATTCCCTTTATGAGCAATCAAGAGTCTAAGAGTTAGAATCCAAGGGTGTCTAGTTAAGAGTAAAATTGGCTGAGGAGACTGAGAGAGACACTGGGCAATGAGCCCATTAGAAACCCATGTAAATGATTTTGTTTAGATATAATATAAATCTCATTTCCTTCAAAATTATCCCTTGTTTTCTATTCCTTACTTGACTATATATCTATGTATGCCTTTGTAGAGTGGGTAGCTTCACTACATTATTGAAATTAGAACTTGTGTGACTTTGGTTTCATGCCCACGTTGGAGTTAGGTGCAACAAGTTGAGAAAGAGAGATAATGAATTTAAAATCTGCTCATTAATAATACAAATAACAAGTTAAAGGGGTGGCTCAAGGCTCAGTCAATGAGATGAGGGGATTTCTTTGGTAGTTTGATTTCTCAATCACCCAAACATGAAGAGTCCCTTGGGCAATGTACCTTGGATCCAAGGTGCATTATATATAATTAACTAGTGCTTCCAATATGATTAAGTGTGAAGGAAAAGGGGATTGAGAGTTGAAAACTTTGGGATAACACAGATTGCAATAGAAGGTTCTTGTTTTAGATTAGTAGAAATTAATACAGAATAAAAAATACTACCCATTCCTGCACTCATATTTAAAAATTTCACATCAGGCTATTAATTCATCTATTGAACAGTTGAGGGGATAGTTGCATTGTTATCTTGAGGCTCAAAATATTCATGAAATGAGTAGTGGATTTGATGGCACTCACATCGATGAATATTTTCTTCAAACTTGTACACATGATCGTGTAACCTTTTAAAAGATAGGGCCTGAAATACTTAACTTCCTTGTATATTGTTGTAACATGATTAGTTTTGATAAGTTATCACTTGAAAAAGTTTAAATTCTTTAATTAGAATTTAATTTTGTTATATATTTTGTCATTTGCAATAATTGGACAGCACATGTTTTTGTTATCCTAAGGTTGAAAGGCGACAAAGATGTCACATCGGCGCGACATAACTCTTCAACAAATTGTAACGACCTAGATCAGCGGCGGAGGATCCTCCTCGGCCCTCCTTTGCCATCCGAAGGCTATCGATAGAAGGGGTCCTTAATTCAGTGTTTTTTCAAACCTCCATCTTAAATCACCACCTCCACCTTTTAGTTATTCGAGACACATTGACTAGAAACCATAAACCGTTCAGCCTACCCCGTGAAATCCCACCGGCAGTTTTCAACAAGTCAAACGGTCAACCTTCACTAACCGTGCCGCATTCATTCCACTTCATCCGCCACATCATCCATCCACTGCCCTTCATCCAATAAAAATTCACCATGTCAGTTGCCCGTTGTACCACAACACTCCATTCCATTGCCTGTCTGATGGTCAATTGAAACTATGTTTTTTCCTATACACCACATTGAATTAAAACATGGTTTCCGAACCAATAAGAATGAATTTTACAAACCAGAAAGAGGTTTTTTCTGCCAACATCCTTATTAACAAAAACTTCTCCCAGTTTTGTAACAAATCTTATGGTTTTGGATATTTTAAAGAAACTTTGAAGACATATATTCCTGAATTTTTGTTGTTTAGTCATATTTTTGCAAAACAGATTGTGGCCAATAAAAGATGATTCTTGAGAACTTGAAGGAGCTTTGTGTTCCTAATATTCTAAATTACCATAACCTACTTCTGATTTTACACAACTATTACATAATCAGAGATACAAGTACATCTTCACAACCTATTTTTTGGACTGTGTAAATTCCTTTTTAGACATATTTTTGCATAAAGTATTGTGAACATCTGGAGTTGAATTTTGGGAAACAGAGAGAGATGTATCTCAATAACATATTCATCTACAATAACCTCTCTCTATTTTTACAGAGCTATCTCGGATTGAGATATAGAAAGGCATGACTGGACCCTATTTTGTAGTATTTCGAGAGGAAAATTCTTAAAGACAGTTAGGCCACCTCATCAACTAAGAGTTTTAATTGAATTTGAATTTATCTTCTTTGTAAACAGAAATGCATAATCATAGTTCCAAGTAGATACATTAGTTTTTAATGTCTTATATTTCAGTTCTATTTGTGTAAAACAATTTAAGATATTTGTAAACAAATCTTGATATTTTTTCAAGATATTTTAGTTTAGAATTTGTATAAATACTTCATCAATTGAAGTAATTGGGGTGGGTTTTGATGCCAAGACTTTTCACTCTGTAATAAAGCTTCCGTTGTAATATTTCTAATGAAAGCCTTACAGGTTATAATTTGTATAAATACTTCATCAATTGAAGTAATTGGGTTGGGATTTTGATGCCAAGACTTTTCACTCTGTAATAAAGCTTCCATTGTAGTATTTCTAATGAAAGCCTTACGACTCTAGTTTTGACAGAATTTTGTGCTTCAAGTATGTTTTTCCATTTTCATATCTTATTTCTACACATGATTAAAGTGTTTATAGGAAGGTTTGCAAAATCATTATCTTTAGAAAGAGATTTGTTTAATGGATTGTTTGTTCATCATAACTCCTCTTTAACTATTTTTTGTTTTGTGTTTTCTGACAACCATTAAAAGAGATTAGATTATTGGACTATTTGTCTGAAATAGCTCCTCTTAGAATTGGTTTTAGCCTGGCCATTATGTTTCCCTTTAAATCTGTTTTGCTGGGTTGTAGAAATCTTCTACACGCATCCAAATCTTCCTAGTGGTCAAGTAATTAGTCTGGCTACTCAATTATTAGGAATCTCCTTACATTCTTCTGCCAAATTCTTATACAAATCAAGTCGTTATGTCAGGTTGGAAGCTGACACTTTCAAAAGGAACACTGTGAGAGAGCCTTTAAATCATGAGTACAGATTATCATTGATCGCCAACCGTCTATAATTAAAATCATAAATATGGCCATTGTGCTTCAAAGGCTTATGTTGATTTATAGGTGAATAGCATTAAACAAAGCCTCGCAACAACTGAGGGAGCCCCCTCCGGTTCAAGGGCCAGCTTGAACCTAAAGGCTAGTTGAGTCGATTTCCTGGCGTAGTTTTTGCAGCCAAGGACTGCCTACGGGAAACAGGTACGACATATACAGCATATGCTTATTTTTACATGGCAGGGTAATTTAATTTTGGTCCCTTTAGATTGGCGCTCATGAAATAAATAGGCCGTTCATTTCCTTTAGTACCCTTTTGAATCAATACGACTGCAATTGATGAATCTGAAGCAAAGGTATAAACCATGAAATCTTTGTCATAATTGGGACTGAATAATATAGGTGCATTAGCAATAGCGTACTTAATTTGAGTGAAAGCATCATTTTCCCTTTTATCCCATTTGTATGTTGCATCCTTCCTAATCATCTCCTATATATGTTTTACTATCTGGGCATAATCATAGATGCATTTTCTCAAGAAAATGATAGTTCCTAAGAAAGGTTACATAACCTTCTTATTCTCTGGGAAATGATATTTGTGTGATGGCTTTGACCCTATTAAGATCAATTTTAATTCCTCCCTTTGCAATGATGTGCCCTAAGAGAACCCTTTCTGTCACCAAAAACTTTTTTTTTTTAAATTAAGAGAAATCTTATACTTTCGACATCACTCAAATATTTGTTTCAAATGATGTACGTGCAATATTCTCTTTGAAAACACAATAAAAACATCCAAATAAACAACTACGCTTTGACCAATAAGGCCACGAAAAGTGATGCCCATCGCTCTTTGAAAAGTAGCATATGCATTGAACGCCCAAATGGAATTCTCTTGAAAGCAAGTGTTCCCCATTTGGTCTTGAAGGTAGTATTCAATCGATCAGGTTCTGCTACTAGCACTTGATTGTAACCAGAGAAACCATCTAGTAGTGAGAACATTTCAGACCAAGATACTATTTGGAGGATATGTTCCATGGGTTGCACTGGATAATTGTCTTTATAAAATGCTCGATTGAGATTACATAAATATACACTTAGCCTCATTTCACCTCACTTCTTTCTGACTAGGACCAAGTTTGAAACCCAAGTGGAGTGTTAGACCTTAAAAATGATCTGAGCATCCAACAACTTTCTCAAATCATTTTGGATGAGGGGTTCCAGGATTGGATGAACTTTCTATAGTTTCTGCTAAAAAGGTTTTACCCCTTATTTTATTAAAATAACATGTTAGATAATACGAGTATCATATTTATTTAAATTGCCATATGTCTAGGAAAGTAACTCATGAAACTATTTGAATAAGCATATAAACTCTTGTCATTCCCGTGGAGAACAAAATTTACCGAGGTTTACATACTTCAAATCTTATTGAGTTCCTAAATTGACTTGTTCAGATGATAACTTTGAACTCTAGGTCTTTGTGTTGGTTGGTCCTCTAAATTGTTTCTACAAGTCATATAACTTCTGTAGGGACAACACAATTTTTGGCATAGTGTTTCCTTTTGTTGCAACCAAATCGAGAGTCTAGAGAACCTTTGCCCTTCACTTGAGATACAACCACCCTGCTCTATGAGTTCTCATAATTGACAACATGTTCCTCCTCGCTAATCTTTTGGTAACCTTATCCTCCCTTTTCCCATTGATCATCATTGGTATCATCTCCTCTACAATCTATCATCTAAATATTGTCACTACATAGATCATAAAATCCTCTATGCTTCCTTGTGATGTGTCCCCCCTTCTCTTTGAATCCAATCTTTTTTTCGTTCTCTTGCCTTGACTCCTACTATGTCATGGGATCACCCCCCTAAAGGAAACCTATCACCACCTTCGTCATCATCATGGTTGTAACTTTTATGGTGGTGGCATATTGTCATGCGAGTTTCCTAATCTCAACTCCCTCTACCAATGGATCCATCATTCCCCACAACTCACAAAAACATGCCACATTTATAATCATTTAAATTCACATTCACCACCACAAAATATAGCAGTTGACGATGCCACCATTAAATGAGAAATCTCCACAAATCTCAAGCAAGATCTTCCACTGTAACTCTAAACTTGTGTCCCAGTTCTCTACAAATCCCATATCATTTTACTATTTCATTACAAGATTATCATTCTTAAATATCTACAAAGGGTTTTTTTTTAATCAAAATGGGTTGTCACAAACCCTGGCCCCCTTGGAGGAACACCTTCCTCAATGTTATTTACCCTAACATGTTCACAAAAATCATAGGTCCGCACATACCTTTTGGCTTCCCATTTTGATAAAATTCCCCTTTGTAAATCCCATTTTTTATGACCATGTTCGGGTAAAGAACACTAAGGAAGGTGTTCCTCCAAGCGGGGTATGGTTTGTGACAACCCATTTTGATAAAATTCCACTTTGTAAATATTTAAGAATGATAATCTTGTAATGAAATTGTAAAATGAAATGGGATTTGCAAAGAATTTTTAAAATGAGATGGGATCCATATATATATTTCAAAACATTATTTTTGTTAATTAAATTAATTTTCAAGTTCTTATTCCATATATAATATGTTCTTGAAATTTCATTTTTTCAATGATTTGGGAAGTGTAAATCATTAACTTATAGCACATATACATGAGTTAGTCACAACCAACAAATTTCTTCTAATTTTAAATAGACAATTTAGTATTCACCACATTATGTAATGCTCACATAGATTAAAACAAAAACTGAAAATAAAAGTATAAAAATAATCAAATAATCTTTGAAACTTACATTTAGTAATAAACACTTTCATAAAATCACCAATATCAAAACTCTAAATCAAAAATCTAACTCAAGTAACTTAAGTATGCATTTTTTCCATAAACAAACCCACTTAACTTATTATCCCATTCACAAATCCTAAAAAAATATTGCATATCTTATAAACTCTTAAATAAAAATACCATGTACTCTTTTATTCCTTATTATTTCATTTTTTTAATAATTAGTTTATTTAACCAACAACCCAAAAAATTTACTCATAAGATTTGAGTCATATTGCATATCTTATAAACTCTTAAATAAAAATACCATGTATTCTTTTATTCCTTATTATTTCATTTTTTTAATAATTAGTTTATTTAACAAACAACCCAAAAAAATTACTCATAAGATTTAGAGTCGAATGTCTCCCATTCAAATACATCATCCTTTGACCCCTTCAACTCATAGTAGTAACTTCAAATGCTAGAGGATTGAAAGGACCCTACATAAAGTAAATGGCCAGCGAAACCACTCTTCACCTTACTTATCCATTTTTTGATTAAATAAAAGGAGAAGTGAGTTGTGTACCACGAAATTTTTTAGGTTTTCCCATCATTCCAAAAATAAATAAATATATAAATATATAATAAATAACCATAGAGCTGTCCCTGGCACAGAAATGTCCAATCATCTCACGGAATAGTGAAAATTATATGTCTATTGAAAATGTATTGTGTCTTAATGTGCATATATAATATAGCAAGGGTGCAACCATAGACTTTCCCTGACACAGAAATGTCCAAATCATCTCACTGAATAGTTGGGAAATTTTTAATATGTCATAAAAATTGTAGATGTGTCTTAAGGTAGATTTCGATTAAATGTTTGGGAGAATACATGTGCCATTTGAAATTTTCAAAAGTTTAATAAATTAAACGATCATTAAAATTGTAATTATTTATCTATGTATTTATATTAAAGCAGTTGCCTCGATAATTTTTTTGAGGAAACATGAACATGTAAGAAGTAACAGAATTTTGGAAAAAAAAAACAATATCTTTTATCTTAAAAAAAATTAAAAATGTTGTCGATTGAGTTTGAAAGAGTTTAATTTGTGTAATTGGATTGAATAGTTCTGATTCCCAAACCACTCTCTTACATTTCTCAATTTCCAAAATTTTTAGAAACATGAAATATGAATATGAGTTTTTTTTATCCAATGAAACCAGTGAAAGATAAGCGTGTGTGTGTGTTTCTATCAGGAAATAAAAAGACATACAAAAACTTCATGCAATGTAAAGAAACTAAAATTCAAGTGTGTGTAATGTTTCTCAACAATCTCACTATCTTTGCTTCACATAAAATGAGAGTTGCTAACGGAAATAGAACCACAGATCGGATAGTATTGATAGTATCGCCAACATGAAGTTGTTTTCTCATAAACGGTTTCCAATTTTTGTCTCCTTGGTAGATGGTGTTTATCATGGTTGATTCCATTTCGAGTTATATCGTGGCTGACACTGTATTTTGGTTTGCATAGGCTTTTGGGTACGTGTTGTGACCGATAACAAAAACAACATTTTACAAGTATGTCCCCATCATTCTATTTAGCCATATCCTCAGGTGTTTGCACGCTAAATGTGAATTTCGAGTATAATATTATGTTTGTTTGCTGGGTTTTTGTTTTCAAGCTGATATAATGTGAAATTCCTGCTTTCTTTTTCTGGGTTCATCTCATGTAACTGTCTTCTTTATATTCCTGAACTGTCTGGAAATTGCATTGTTTTCTCTGTTCATTTTAATTATCTTGGCTTTTGGGGCTTACATTTATCCTCCCAGTTCCATATGTCATGGGGATTTCAAACTTTAAATGGTAGTTTATCAGGTTTCCTCTCCTACTATTTATCTATTAACCAATTTGACTGTCATTTCCCATCGTGGCTCAATCTTTATAACTTCTTAATTATCTCTAGCCCTGTAAACAATGTGGGTTTCGGTTCTGTAATTTATGGTTTGTCTGCAACTGGTGCTACTGTCGCTGTTTGAATTTCGAATGCTAAACTTCTGTGTTCGGGTTACATGACACCTTGTCTTAATATATTAGAACTACTATTTCTTCCTTCTAGGTTTCATCTCCTCTCTGTCAGGATAGCCATTTCCTCATCATCTGAGGATATTCTGCCATAGCCCGCCACCTTCGTTGGTTCAATCCCTTTCTCGACCATCTCAATTATTGGCTGGTTTTAGATTTTCCCTGGTGGTTTCAACTTTCCCGACGGGTGATGTGTGATTCCGGCCACATCTGACATTGCATGTCATTTATTACATACGCGTCATCTGCACACACCTCAGGCCATATCCGCTGTATCATTCCTCCTATCAATTTTTTAATTAATATTTTTCTTTTTGGATTGTCAATCAACAACATCCAGACTCTTGGTTCCAAATATCTTTGTACCTGTCCCCATCCTGGATCACCTCTTTCTTCTAGAATTAGTGATCCCAAAGTGGTTGTACTGGTAATTGTATCAGACATTCTCATTCCCTTAATGTTAGATCTACAAAACTTTATTAAGCTGTCAGAAGTTGCTGACTTAATCGCCACTTCATTCCCCGAAATTCTAATCCATGGCGGATTATTCTACTAACTTTTCTACCACCTCTGCTCTCATTCGTGCCAATATGAACACCAAATCCCGTCGAATTGGTGCTAATATCCATGTAAACCAAAACAGTCTACGTTCACTTGATGCATTGCGCACTATCCTAGGTGACGACAGTGGGCCAGATATCGCTCAGATGCCTCTTGAATAATTGGGTAGCAAGCATGCATTTCATATTGACGTTCTAAACATCGCTCCATAAAAACTACTCTACCACCTTCGGCTTTGGCTTTGGACAGTGATACACTGGAAGACCATATTACCAGTCTCCAAAAACGTGCCTTAGTTGGTAGATGGTATGTCTCAGAGATGGAGGACTCTGAAATGTGTAAGTGGATAGACAAGAAATGGAAATCTATGCTAGGATACATGTCTACGGTAGTGAGGCTTCTGAAGGGATGGTACAACTTTCATTTTCTAGGTCAGGAGGACTTGGAGAAAATCATAGCCATCCCATGGATTCATGGAAAAAGTTTCCTTGCCCTTCACAAGTGGTACATCGGGTACAATCCTCTTTGTAATACGCCCTCCAACAAGCTGGTATGGGTCAAATTACCAAGTCTTCCTCTGGAATTATGGACCAAACAGGCACTGTCTGACATTGGCAATGCCATCTACAAATTTATCTATGTGGACCCTCGCTGCCTGGGAGCACAGGACAAGAGGGTTGCCTGTATTCTCATTGAAAAGGATTATAGAGTAGGATTTCTAGATCACATCGAACTTCATTAGGGCAACACCTTCCACCAACAAAGGTTGGAATATGGGGGGGTTCCCTTCATATGCTCCTTCTACTATAGAATTGGACATATGCGTGATCAATTCCCTTTCCGACCTGGCAGACGCTTCCATGGCAGAAGATGCTATAATGGCACCATGGGACCTCGCTCTGATATGGGTTGTCAAAGTCTGAATGGTAAAAAGAACATGCCACATAAACATCTACCTCATCATCAAGGTATGCACTCAAACCATAACTCCCACCTTCCTCATGCTTTTGGATCAATTGTTTCTTCGCCCATTACCATCCCATCATCATTGAATCTTTCTCCCAAATTGGATTTCCCTCTTTCTAACATCCCACCAGCCTTCATATGTCATTTTCCTCCCGAGCCAACAACTAGACAGGACATACCAACTCCCTTTACAGCTCCGCATCCATATCTGGACATTCTATCCACCTCACAAGTTGCATTTGATGCTCCTCTGGTTCCACCTTGCCGTCTCAAAAGATAAAGGCCCATGCCTCAGCATTACTCCACCAAATTCTCCCATAGCTTCACCTACAAAATTCGATTTGGAGTGACTTAGACTTCCTCTTACAAAGGAAGACTCTTGATCTCCATACCCTCACTATCCATAAACTTGGAGGTAATTCATCTCCCCACATCAGCCTGACCTCGGCGGCAAACATTACTGTGCGAAGGAAGAAAAACCATGGCAGTCACCACTTTCGGGGATGCTCAAATAAAAATCCATTTTCCTCCCCATTGGATAGGTTTCTCGTTGACATCCTCATAGCAGACATCTCCCCCACATGGGCCCTTAGAGCACGGATGCCCGAGCAATATCTTCCATGATGTGCATCATCTCCCTTAATATTCGAGGTCTGAGGACTGCCCCAAAATACTTAGCCCTCAAAAGCTTGATGTTATCTTTACACCCTTTCATTATTCTTATTCAAGAAACGATGTTTCCGAAAATGTTTCCGAACTAGTATATATATGCAACTGCTGCTATGGAACTCTCGGGTGGTCTGGTGGCTTTATGGGATCCGAGCTGGATCAACATTAAGGCCTTCGAATTTTTCACTTGTAGACTATTGGAAGGTAGTATTCGTGGCCTGCAAGGTCATGTACATATATTAAACATATATGCCCAATACAGAGATAGAGGGAACTTCTGGGACCGGTTCATATCGTCTGGGTTGATGGACCTGGAGTGACTCATTAGAGTAGGGGATCTAAACTGTACTATCAATCTAGATGAAGTTTGGGGATGCTTCAGGAAAGTCAATCCTCTGGTTGGGAAAATTTAGAATGCCATCATCATGAACAATTTTGTGGATATTTGTCCCCCCAAAATTGCCCCTACTTGGGACAATGGGTGCACTGGCTCTGCCTACGTTGCTAAGAGACTAGATCGATTTCTGATCCATGAACAATTGTTGGGTTGTCTGGGGGATGTCTAGGCTAACGTCATTAGTAACTTCATATCAGATCATAGACCCATCACTCTACAATGGAGGAAAAAGGAACTCCGCTTGGGCTTCCCCTTCAAATTCAATAGAACAATCTTGGAGGACCCTGACTTCAATAAGTTGGTGCTTGAAACATGGGGTAGGTTTAATCCCACAGGATCCTATCCCATGCTCAATATCCTGTAGAAACTAGACTCCCTCTGGGGAACTTTTAAATACTGGTAGAAAAAGAAAATTAGGGGCAACAGACAGGGGCTTGTGAAAATCCAAAAATGTCTAGACTCACTCCAGTCCTCCATGTCCACTCACTATCTTCTTGATTACATCCACTCAAACATTCAAAAATGGAACTATGGAAGAAGCAAATCCTAATGATGGAAGAATCCACATGGCGACTAAAGAGCAGGGTGCTCTGGTTAAAGGAAGGTGGCCGAAACACAAAATATTTCCATAGATATGATAACCACCGCCGAAATATTAATTCCATCTGGGAGATCACAGACTCCAATGTATGCATATACCATACACAAGAAGGAATAAGTGATGCTGTTGTACAATTTTTTCAAAATTCTTATGAAAGCAATGAAAATTCTTCTGTGGAAGATATAATTTGGGGTATTGATCCATACACTATCATGTATGATTTGGAGAAAAATGAGGATATTTTTTAGGAAGTCAGTGAAGATGAACTATTGGGAGTTTTCAAGTCGTTTAAGAGTGAAAAACGTCTTGTTCCTGATGGGTGGACTATTGAACTTTTCTCCCACTTCTTT
The DNA here is from genome assembly GCA_000404065.3 of Pinus taeda. Taxonomy (NCBI): domain Eukaryota; kingdom Viridiplantae; phylum Streptophyta; class Pinopsida; order Pinales; family Pinaceae; genus Pinus; species Pinus taeda. The sequence goes on along the minus strand of APFE030676618.1, from coordinate 3,140 downwards.
GAAATTATTAAGGTTGACCTTCTAGGTATGATTGAGGAATCCAGGTCTATGGGATTCATTCACCATAAGATAACTTCCACATACATCACACTCATTCCTAAAAACAACTCTACAAAGAATTTCACGGGCTTCGGGCCTATTTCACTGTGCAACGTCATCTATAAAATCATATCGAAGATTATTGTCGGGCGTATGTGCAAGACGCTCTCTCGCTTCATCTCCCGTTAACAACATGGATTTTGTTAAATCCCTATAATACTAGTGATTACGCCTTTACTATTTTAGTTTGATCCCTTATTAATATTGTTATGCCCCTATTATCCCCATATTTTTATTATTGTGCCCCATAGAATCCCTCTATTGTTATTTTTGTGGCTTTATATTATTATTGTTAGTCGGCTAGGTTTATATTATGACTCCTTAAGACTCCTATATATATGAAAGGAGGTTTGTCATTTGAATCATCCAAGAATTGTTCATTCGTGTAATGTAAAGGAAGGTTCCCCCTCGAAGGAGGCTGAATTCATAAGGCGTTTGAATCTCTTCTTTTTCTATCTTTTTGTGAGCTGGTTCATAACATTTGGTATCAGAGTTTGGATTAATAGGGTTTTTGTTGCTCCAAATAGGTCATCGTGGAATTTTCGCTATAACTTTTTTTTTCGCAACATTTTAGAAGCGAAAAGAAAAACTCATTTGAGAAAAAATCGCACTGAACCTCGGGTCCGAATTTTAGAGCTTTTCGCACTATATTTGCGGAGATATGATCTGAGGAATTTAGTCTTTTTGCAGACTCCTGAATTACATTCTAAATAGGTGACCTGGGGAAAATCATCATAACTTTCTCTCTGAGCATCGGATTGAAATTTCGCAAGAAGCTACTGAAAGAGGACAGATTTTACTTTCTTGTATATATTTTTTAGAGCAAAAGGTTGAAATGGGGACGTGTGGCACGTCATACAAGTTTTCTCTTCTGAACTAGTCTATAATCAGGGCATTGTGGGAGATTTGGCATAATTCTTCCTTGGAGAATCCAATTGGGATCAGACTGGTGGCATTGGAAAGAGGACACAGAAGTTGTAATTTCAGAACTGGATGATTCGAAATTACAGAGATACATTAGAGGCAATATCGAGCTCCTACAAAGTGAAAAAATGTGTGTAGATTTTTTTAAATTTTTGCTTAAGCTTGGTTTGAAAAATTATTTTGAAGGAATTCAAAGGGCATAGGAGAGCATTATTATTGGTAACTGATGCCTCGAGGAAGGAAAATGCAAACACCTAGTAAGCAACCTGAAATCTCTAGCATGACTCATGAAGAAGAGGAAGAAATGCTATATGATATATCAAAATTACAAGACCAAGTGCAACAAATTTCACTCTCATAGAAGCTAAGATAAATGGCGTGGAATCTAAGATAAAGGGCGTGGAAGCTAAGATTGACAATTTGAAGAGAGATTTGAAAATAGATTTGACAATTTTTCTACAAGAAATACTTACTAATGGTGAAAAGGTAGTAAAGGAAACTCATGATGCGAACAAAAGAAATGTTAATCATGATTTCATAGACTCTAATGTTGGATCGAAGACCCACCACATTCGAAGAATTGATATGAGGAAGTTTCATGGCAAGGTTCTCGCAACATGGATATTACAGATGAAGCAATTTTTCGATCTCAATAATGTGCAAAACACACAAAAGGTATGTATTGCAACTTTATATTTGGAACCAAATCAGTTTGTATGGTATCAATGGCTTTGCTCTCGTAAACAAATTATCACTTGGGCAATTTTTACGTAAGAATTGATAGCACATTATGAGGATACAAAAAGCAACACTTTTTTTAGCCAATTGATAAGTCTCAAACAAAAGGGTCCAATAATGGAGCACATTGTGGAGTTCCAAAAGCTGAACATAAGGGTAAAAGATATTCCAGAGGAGCATAGGATTGATGTGTTCATAGGGTCTTTAAAGGATAATATCCAACATGATGTTCGCCTTTGGGAACCTGATTAATTAGAGAAGGCATTCAGGTTAGCAAGAAAAATGGAAAGCAAAATTATGGCAACCAGGAAGCATACCACTCACATCTATAAAGACGGAAGTGGTGTTGCCACTAGTCTTCCACAACCTATAAGGTTGACACCACAACAATTGAAGAAAAAAGAGCAAAAGGTCTTTGTTACAGTTGTGATAGCAAATACACTAAAGGTCATAAGTGTGCTGAGAAGAAATTATTCTACATAGATTGTGAAGAGGAAGAAGAAAAGGAGCAAGATAGGTCAAAAGAAGAGGATATACTCCAGGAAAAAAGCCTAGATAAATAAGAAATTAATCCGACCATATCTTGTAATGCATTGGCTGGAATTACCACTCCTCAAACCATCAAGATAGAAGGACAAATCAAGAAGAAAAAGGTAATAATGTTGATCGATTCAGGAAGTACCCACAACTTTATTCATTGTAAGGTAGCAAAAGAATTGACTTGCTTCCTATATCCAGCACCAGGGTGTCAAGTGATGGTTGCAAATGGAGGAATGATAAATTTCTCTGGAAAGTGCCATAATATCAAGCTATCCATGGGAGAATATGTATTGACTAGCCCAATGCTTTTCATTCCAGTGGGAGGTGTTGATGTTGTACTAGGAGTCTAATGGCTACAATCCTTGGGTACAATAGCTTTTAATTTTCAATAACTTTTCATGAAATTTTCTGTGGAAGGAAAGGAAGTTGTATGAAGGGGTATTGCAGGGAAACCAGGAAAGATAATCAGCTCTAATGGTATGACAAAGCTTCTAAAAAAGGAACAAAGAGGTGTAATTGCACATTATGTTCGCTAGATGTTTCCACATCGGAATCATCTATTTCTCCAGATCTCCAAATAGTCTTGGATAATCATTCCAAGGTATTTGATACTCCTAAAGGTCTCCCACCTGTTCGTGATCATGATCATGCTATTCATCTGATTCCAGGAAGTGTTCCTCCAAACATCAGGCCGTACAGATATCCCTATGCCCAAAAGAGTGAAATTGAACGTATGGTTGCAGAAATGCTAGAGGTTGATATAATTCAACCGAGTCAAAGTTCTTTCTCTGCTCCAGTAGTATTGGTGCACAAGAAGGATGGATCATGGCGCATGTGTC